>KK121215.1:15097-123727 GCA_000611955.2 Stegodyphus mimosarum
TAGAATATTTTGTTGTGATATATATATATATATATATATATATACTGTGTATATTAATTAGGTAAAATTAAATTGCTGTGCATACACATTTCCGTATTTATGAAACATTAAATATTCGATAAATAAAAAAAAACGATAAGTATTGTCAAGTCAAACACAATAAATCGACGTACAGCTAACGTGGTCAGATTTATTTGATATTACTATGCATTCCAGTTTTTGTAATTTGTCTTTTGGCTACCTCTAATCTTGTAACACAAACTGTATAGAGAATCCAACATTTATTATTAAAATACATATAAATCTACACTGGTGTGCAAAACGTAAGCAACAATGTAAACATTTAGTAGACAGCCATGAAATTGCAGAAAAGAAGGTCTGGACGTAAGTCAGTAAGTAGAAACGTCATGCTTATGCAAATATCAGGAACGAAACGTCAGAGCGACGTGAGCGTACACAAAACGAGTGATGTCGACGCGCGCAGCTCAACAGTAGAATAAAAGGAAGGACGGAGACGCAATTCAACATATTCGCTGCAAGTGCCAGTGAATCAGTTCGTGAAATATGGCTAGAAGAAATCACCTGGACGACTTCACACGTGAAAGAATGATCGGAAAGCTGAAGGAGGGGCGTACTGTCATCAGTGTAGCTGCCGAGTTTGGAATCAGCAAAAGTGTCGTTTCGCGCGCTTGGAAAGCGTTCCAAACCACAGGTACAGCTGTTAGAAAGAGTGGTGGTGGCCGCCCGAGGACGACATCTGCATGGGATGACCGATATATCGTCCTGAAGGCGAAAAGAGGCCGACAGCAGTCAGCAAGTGCCATTGCTCAGCAACTCTATACAGCAACGGGGCGACAACTGTCGCGGTTTACTGTGGCCAGATGCCTTCATAAAGGGGGACTATTCTCCCGCCGCCCTGAACGCCGCCTTCCTTTGAAAGTTGGTCACGGACGCCACCGTTTACAGTGGTGCAGAAAGCACAAAAACTGGACAACTGATCAATGGAGTCGTGTCCTCTTTACGCATGAGAGTCGGTTCAGTATCAGAAGCAATTCTCAACGCGTTTTGATTTGGAGAGAGGTCGGGACCCGGTTTTATCTCAGTAACAACAAGGAAAGACACCGTAACGGTGGTCCTGGAGGTCTTGTCTGAGTATAAGGTTTCTCCTCCAATCTCTTAATCTTCTTGCTAAGCATATGCTGTGAAACCCTATGTGGAGGACAGTGAGGAAATCTAAGCTATGTCCTTTAGTGTTGAAGAACTACAAAGTCAGAAAGAGGGTTTAAAGTGACCCTTTAATTCAAATAATTACAACTCTCCAACTTGAGAGTAAGCCACTACTTGGGCTGAACTAAAATAAATCTGAAATTAAGTGTGTGAACAATTCAAATACCTAAGCTTAACCTTAAGTAGGACGGCGAGGGAAGCCTAACTCTCAGTGAAATACAATAATGCGAATTTCACTAGCAAGAACTAGTAATTGCAATTGCCTATGAAGGCGAACTTTCAGTAGACAGAGGAAATCTTTGCGCGCACAGCCTTACGGCGATAAATCCAAGACTCTGTGTTTTCTCCTCGTTAACTCCTGCCTTTTAAACTGCTATCAGATATATGCGATTTGCATAAATATCTCGCTCGCGCTAAATTCGGGCAGCAACTGAAACTTTGAGATATCGATAGGAAAGTTCAAACTAAAAATAACTTGGTTAATTAAAATAATGAATGCTACATAGTTGCTCCCAGAATTTAGTAGTCTGAAACTAACTAGCCTAAAATCGGCTTTTAGTGAAGATGCTAAATTCTAAATCTAAATTTTCCTTCCTATTCACCGTCCTTTACACTTGTAAGTTTTAAATTTAGTTTAAATCTCTGTTTGTGTCTCAGATATTTTAACATAGAATAATCTTTACATCCTTTTTCTTCTTCACATCAAAAAGATCCGTCAGGAATTTGGCTTGACTGACATTAGTCTGGTTCCTTCCAATCTGGAAGGAAATAAATCTTAATTTCATGTTATAAGTACATTTCACCTGAAAAGTACAACATTTCCTTCCTCTGATGATTTTCGTAATGACTTTTATTCGCGCTTTAGGTATTCGCGTTTTTTAATTTTTATTAGCGTTTTTCACAAAAGCATTCATTTTACACTCATTCACTTTTAAAACATCCCCCTTGTTCTCTGGCCAAATATGGTGTTTGTGGAAAACACACAGTTTTACTTTGTCAAGTGTTCACAACTACCACCTGACTTCAATTCTATTGGGGTTAATTCTTCGACTTTCTAAACCTCGGACCTCCCCTAAAACAAATCTGAAATGCCCTGAGGTTCTAACATAAAATGAACTTTAAGCTTTTGTGTCAAACCAGAGAACACTACATACAACATTCAAACATTTTCAATTGCATTTCATACATATAATTCTTTCTTTCAATCTTCAATTCAATTTTTCTTTAAATGCTCATTGCGTTAAGTAACTTATATATATTTAATTTCTAATATAGCGCGCTTTACGCTTTTACATTACATTTTAATTTTAACTTGCGTATAATTTACGCTTTTCCAAAATATTCAATGTTCACAATACCAGTGCTTAAGGCTTACATACAATCATGCATTACATCGAAAACAGTTTTACATTAAATACATTCATTATTTATACATAGACATACAATACAACAGTTTTGCTATACATTTTACGTACTAGTTGCGTTTAATTAACACAATTCAATTTCCTTGAATGTATTCCTTGAATGAAATTCCTTTCCATTTTCGATGAATAACATGTTCTGGATTACAAAGAACATTTCACGAATAGTCTCACAGTTTCTCAACTGAAAACTCGAATTTCCTTCCCTGTATGTTTAACTTGTTCCTTCAAGCGTGCCCTTTACGCTTTCGGCAACCGGCTTTTGACTCGGGTAACTTCCCTTTTAAATCTGCAACTTGCACTTAAACTTGCACTTTCAGAAACATAACTGTGTGAATTTAAAAAGAAAATAAGGAATCTACTTATCTTTCTGCCAGTCTGTTAGGCGTTTGTTTGTCCATTCCTGGAAGGTTGGATATACTGTCACTTGGGCAATTCGTTGTCTGCTGCTCCTAGATTGAAACTCTGGGGCTGCCTTTTGTTTGGTCGATCTCCTTTCCTCCAGAAATTCCTTGTGGGGACGAATGGTAGATGGCGCTTTCCGTTTTTGCGGGAACCCCCGCTCCCTCTCCAGAATGGCTCATTCCTGTTCCTGCACTCGTAAGCTCCTTCGTTGTGGATTGGCACCTTCGGCGGCTCGCTTCTCGATGTTCGGTTCCCTCCGTAGTAGTGGAGCTTTCGTAGTATTTTCATCGTAGTATTCATACTTTCGTAGTATTTTGAGGGTTTCTCCCTCAATCGCTTTGGTCGCTGAATCTGCTGCTTAGCGTTTTTCTGTTTTTTTTCTGGGGTGGTCTTTTCTTCGGCTGCGGCTTCCTCTCTTCTAGTAACCTCCTTTTCAAACTGGGTTCTTTTGTTGTTGAGGGACCTGGTTGGGGCTCTTAGAAAAATTCGGTGAGGCTGGACCCTGTAAAAAGTCTTTCAAGATATTATTATTAGCTCTTCGATAATAATGTTTTATTTGGTCGAAATTTGCCACAGTCTCTTCTCCCTTCTCATTCTTTAAATATGCACGGCATTCAATTATTCGAGTGATCTCAAAAGGCCCATGCCATCTTGGGCAAAATTTTGCGACCGAATCTTTTGTTGCGCATGAAAGTGCATGTGTCTGCTTCAACACCTCCTCCCCCACTTTATATTCCACGATCCGCCGTTTTTGGTCATAATATTGCTTCTGTTTCTTTTGCGCTTCCCGGGAACACTTTTCTGCTTCTTTTAACATTTTTTCTATTTCACCAATTTGAAATTCCGGCGCTCTATCTTTCACATAAAATAATTTGTCTAAGGGGGTCATTATCTTCCTGCCCAAAAACAATTCGGCGGGGGATTTCTTCGTGGTCTCGTGCTTAGCCGTTCTGAGGGCGAATGCAAATTCTTCAACGCAGTCATTCCAGTTAGAATGGTGCTTTTGCACATAATTTCGAATCAGTTTTATAATATTCTTATTTACCCGCTCCGCTATATTTGATTGTGGCCGGTAGGGTACCATTTTCATATGCTTAATGCCCAACTTGTCACACATCATTTTAAATGTACTGCTTACAAACTGGGGACCATTACCGCTAATCACCCTCGCTGAACATCCATATCTTAAAATATATTTGTTCAAAAACGAATCTGCAATGACTTTTGCTGAAGCCCGCTTAAGTGGTATCAACTCAACCCATTTACTGAAATGATCCACAATGACTAATAAAAATCATGCCTTATTTACATGACTCCTTGGGTAGTGACCTAAGAGATGAATACCAATTATTTCATTGGGGAACCTAGACTTAATACTAGTTAATAACCCGGCCGGGCGGAAATTTACCTCATTATTTATCTGACAAGTGTGACAAGCCTGGCAGTAATTTTTAACTATCTTTTGTAATTGCGGAAAATATACCGCCTCGCGTACGCGTTGTATAGTTTTTCTAATTCCAAAATGGCCCGAGACAGGCGAATCGTGGAGCTCTTGCAAGATACTTAAAATTAATTTGGCCGGGATGACTGGTCTGTATTCACTATTTTGATTCGTAACTTTAGTATAAAATAAGAGACCATCAATGATTTCATAGTTCTGTGCTCTGCTTCGTATTGCATTAATGTCTATATGCTGGAAGTTATCTGGGTCTTTTAAATAATTATAAATATTTCCGAATTCGGGATCCCTGGCAATTTTTTCTATTACAGTCTCTCGAGAGTCAATGACCTTTGCCTGAATCATCGCAATTTTTATTTTCTCGCCGTTCTCGTCTAATTTTATTCTGGATAAGGCGTCTGCCACTACATTCTCTTTCCCCGGTGTGTATTTGATAATGAGATTAAATTCCTGTAACTTTAAGGTCCACCGAATTGAGCGTGGCGAAAAATTCTTTCCTGAAAATAATCTGGTAACTGCCGCGTGATCTGAATATACTGTTACGGGAGAACTCTCAAAATATACACAAAATTTTTGAACAGCTGAGAGAACTGCTAAAGTTTCACGCTCTGTTGCCGAATAATTTCTTTGCGTATGACTAAAAAAGGCAATCGCTTTTCTATTCTGTGTTAATACCGCTCCGATTGCATAATTAGATGCATCTGCATAAATTTCTAGACCCTTGTCTTTCTCCGGGAACTTTAGAACTGGTGCATTAATTAAAGATTCTTCTAACTACTCAAACGCGGCGTTTGCTTCTGAAGACTACGCAAAACGAACTGTTTTCCTTCTCAACTTTAATAATGGTTCAGCAATTTCTGCGAAATTTTTAATAAAAATTCTATAATATGAGCACATACCCAAGAAAGTCGCTAACTTTTTGGCTGTATTCGGAATTGGGAAATTTTTCACTGCTATAACTTTAGATTTATCTGTTTCAATCCCCCTTTGAGAAATTTTGTACCCTAAATATTTGAGTTCTTTTTCCGCGAATTTACATTTCTTAATGTTCACTTTAAGTCCTGCATCTTTCAAAAGAGTAAAGACTTCTCGAAGGTCTTTAATATGTTCTTCCAGCGACTCTGAAGTAACAATTATATCGTCAAGATAAATAAATGTACTTTTTCCTATTACCGGCCTTAAAATTTTGTCCATGCACCTCTGAAACGTGGCCGGGGCTCCCGACAATCCAAAAGGCATACGCAAAAAGCCATATGTACCGTATTTTGTTATGAATGCTGTTTTGTGAACATCTTCCGGCTTTATGCTTATCTGAAAATATCCTGATGTCAAATCTAGCGTGGTTATGTATTTTGTTGATTTAATACTTCTTAGAATTTCATCAATTACCGGAAGTGGGTAAGTTGGAAATTTTGTTATACTATTAAGCTTTCTATAGACAATAGCGAACCTGTACCTTAATGGAACAGTTAACGGCAAATCGTTATTTTTTTTGCACAATACTACAGGACTCGCATATGCACTCGAAATAGGAGTTATTATTTTATTTCTTAACATTTCATCAATATGGTATTTTATTACTTGTTCCTTAACTTTATCGTACTTCTAAGGACGCTGACGTATAGGTTCATCCGTTGTTAGTTTAATTTCGTGTGTTACGATCTGTTTGAATCCAGGAACATCATCAAATAAATCAATAAAATGACTTACCAATTCCCGAAACTTGTCCTGTTCTTCGGGCGTTAGATGGCTTAAATCCACTTCAGGGGGAGGTGTTGATTTCTTTTTCACTGGTTACTTGCAAGGTGGAGTTTTCAAAATCGATTTTCGCATCCACAGCTGAAAAGAAATCGGTTCCTAAAATAACCGATGCTTGGAGGTTCTTCACTACAAGAAACATAATTTTTTTTTGTTCTTCGCCGATTTTGATATACAGCTCGATTTTTCCTATGCATTGACACGTTTTTCCTTGGGCTGCTACCACCTTTATTCCTTCCACGCTATGCAGACGATATCTACGAAAATGCTTCTTAAAAAAATCTTCTGCTAAACAACTTCCTTGAGCGCTTGTATCTAAAAGAGCTGTAGCGGGTACATTGTTAATTAGTAACTGTAGTTTCGGTAATTCAATATTTCTCACCATGACCGTATTGAGATGTACTTCAGTGGGATTTTCTTCTCCTCGGAACATTGCACCCCCTTCCCCGCAATATTCCTTAGGAGTTTAAATGCTTTGCGGGTGTTTTCTTCTGTTGCCGGCTTCTGTCTGGGGTGAATGATTTTCTTCCGTAGTTGGGATTATTTTGTTGGCGCTGTACTTGGCGCGGTTGACTGCTCGCATTTTGACTGGTACCAGTAGTTCTCGGCGATTGTCTGTTTCTGCCTTCGGCATTCTGGTTTCCCTGCGGCCGCTGTTCATACGGTCCCCTTCGTTGATTTTCGGCCGCTCGCCGGCACTCGAATTGCACGGCGAGTTCAAACAGCTTGTCCAGCATGACGGGATTTCTTAGCTCCATGAAATCTTTTATAGATGGTAACAATCTGGGCAGGATCATCTGGATAATCTCCGGGTCCGGCCTCGTACCATACAATAATTTAAAGACTTGTATTTTTCTCAAAATAAATTCCGATAATTCGTCCACCCGCTGTTGGTACTTGCTAAACAATTCAGCTTCGAGTTTGGCACGGTCTTTAACAACAGGAAACGCTCTCAAAATTGCTAGTTTGAAATTTTCGTAAGTGTAAGTCGGCGTTCCTGGTTCTCCCAGCAGACATTTTCCGATGCACTTATACCAGTTCGACACTTGGCCCCTCAATACTCCTGTAGCTAATATAACCTTCTGATATTCCGGAACTGGATACAGGAAAAAATGAGCTTCTAATTTTTCTAAAAATGTGTTCACAGGTCCTCTGGCATCAAAACCTACTGCCGGCTTCATGGCTGCTCTGATGGTTTCCATTATGAATCCAAATCCATCAGGCATTGCAGCTGTATTTTCGGATGTACTTGGCATATTCAAACTTCCTTCCATCATTTTTTCTGTTCGGGCGCCAA
Source organism: Stegodyphus mimosarum (assembly GCA_000611955.2). Classification (NCBI taxonomy): domain Eukaryota; kingdom Metazoa; phylum Arthropoda; class Arachnida; order Araneae; family Eresidae; genus Stegodyphus; species Stegodyphus mimosarum. The sequence goes on from KK121215.1 coordinate 22,665, forward strand.
TATAAGGTTTCTCCTTCAATCTCTTAATCTTCTTGCTAAACATACGCTGTGAAACCCTATGTGGAGGACAGTGAGCAAATCTAGGCTATGTCCTTTAGTGTTGAAGAACTACAAAGGAGGTTTTAAGGACCCTTTAATTCAAATAATTACAACTCTTCAACTTGAGAGTAAGCCACTACTTGGGCTGAACTAAAATAATATGAAATAAAGTGTGTTAACAATTCAAATACCTAAGCTTAACCTTAAGTAGGACGGCGAGGAAAGCCTAACTCTCAGTGAAATGCAATAATGCGAATTTCACGAGTAAGAACTAGTAATTACAAATGCCTATGAAGGCGAACTTTCAGTAGACAGAGGAAATCTTTGCGCGCACAGCCTTACGCCGATAAATCCAAGACTCTGTCTCTTCTCCTCGTTAACTCCTGCCTTTTAAACTGCTATCAGATATATGCGATTTGCATAAATATCTCGCTCGCGCTAAATTCGGGCAGCAACTGAAACTTTGAGATATCGATAGGAAAGTTCAAACTAAAAATAACTTGGTTAATTAAAATAATGAATGCTACATACGGAGGCATTATGTTGAACGGGCGAACTGAGCTCCACTTTTCGACAGATGGTCTGTAACCGGGGATCGCTATTGTAAGGAGATACTCCTTCCCCATGTGCTACTGTTCCGAGGTGCCATTGGGCCAGACGTAATTTTTATGGATGACAATGCACGGCCACATCGGACTCTTGCTGTTGAGGAGCTACTGGAAAGTGAAGTTATCAGTCGAATGGATTGGCCAGCGTACTTCCCAGATTTAACTCCCATCGAACATGTCTGGGATGCTTTGGGGAGACGCATTGCATGACGCTTACATCCTCCGGAGAATACCCAACAACTCAAACAGATGCTGATTGAAGAATGGGCACTCCTACCGCAAGAAATGGTGCACCAGATGGTTCTGAGTATGCGGCGACGGTGCGAAGCAACCATTGCAGTGAGGGGAGGACATATGCCATATTAAGGAACATCTGTTTGTTGTTCTTCCTATCGGATAGGCAAGCATGTGTCACGATACTATGCGTTCAATAAAGCTTGTTTTTGTTTGATTCCATACCGTATGCATTGTATTCCTTTCTCAGTTCCGATGCTTTCATCATGCTTTACGTACATAATACTCTCCTTCATTTCTGCATTTCATGTCTCTCAGTTGATTTCTCGTGGAGTTATGGCAAAAAACCCTGCTGTTGCTTAACTTTTGCACACCAGCGTATTTTATTCGTAACCCAAAAATAGAGGAAAGGTTTCTCTAACAAAAGCCTGTTCTTTCAAGAAAGGAAACAATAAAGGTTTTCCACTGTAAAATTTACATCGAAAAAATGTATCCTTAAATACTGTGCTTGGGCATGCAACCATGTTTTTACGCTGTTTGCATCTGAAGCTTCAAATGTTGGACTATTGTAAAGCATTCGACAATGGAACACAGTAATAATAAGTAAAATGCTTCTAAGAGCAGATAGGAGAGACTTGTATTTCTTTCTCTGCTTTTTAAATCGAATTCAGCTGGGAAATTAGTAATGGTTAAGGCTAAATTTATTTCCTTGCGAGGAACATCTATGATGCATTTATCTTCCACTGCTGAAATGTCTGTATATTTATATGATGTACAAATAAATTATGCTACATTTTTTTTCTTTTATGTAGCTGTGAATTTCCTAGTTTCAAATATCTGCATATACACTGAAGAAGGCAGGTTTAGTTTGTTATGACAAAGCATACTAGAGCTAACTGCCTAAGGGAAGGGATGCCTTTATGGATGACTTTCTAAGAGAAACTGTCTAGCGTACACGTTACACATGGAAAAAACCACGAAAACTTCCATGTAGCCAGCCCGTTCTTCTGAAAAATCTTTTTAAACTAATCTAACCTAGGTTGAAACTACCAGTGTTCAGTGATTGTAGCGCTCTGCCGATGGCAGGCCGATTTTGTGTAAGCCTCATATTTTATTATGAGAATATGATTAAGAATCAGAAAGGTTTAGCATTATGTCTTTCTTTCTAAAATCAATGAGAAAATTTATATCTCGGATTATTACGTAATTTTTTTAGATTATTCATATTGGAAGAGAAACGTGCCAGTGCAAAACTTAAAAAAATTAGGCAAATTAGCGTAGTTATTTTGGGGTAGATTTTGAATAAACTTAAATTTTGCTGCCGATTTCGAATGCGATCAGATAAAGCTCTTTTTCTTGAGAGACAATAAAATTCTACAAAATAGGATGAACGAATTTACTCGCATAATAATCGCATCTTTTTTTTTTAATTTTTTTGTGATAGTCTGGGTGTGACTATTTTGCGAGGTATGAAAAATACATTATAATAAAATTAGTAACTTACCAACCAGATTATGGCCTGTTTAACCAATAGTCTTTTTGTCAGTTGCACACAAACAAGAGGCATTTTTCTTAATATGTAATATTTTTATAGACATAAAATTCACAAATAATCTTCGTGAAAATTTTGACAAAAACGTTCATATAACATAACACATAATTCATAATAAATCACTTTCGCTGAAGGTATCAATATCACTGTTGTAATGCGAATCGGTGTCTAAAGAAACGCCGTCATTCCATAAAACGTTATGTCCCTTCCGTCCAAAGCTTGTAAACAATGCACATCCATCGATATGTAATACACGAATATAAAAAAGGAGTCTGTTTTCTACCATTGGGAAAATTCCGTGTTTTAGTCCTTAATGTCGTCTATTTACATTGGTTTCTTGTAGTGAGTGTTTGGATTTTGTCCAGTCTCTTATCAATTTTTCACTTACATTCCATTTTCTTTCAGCAGCTCTATTTCCATTCTTTTCAGCATATTCAATAACCTTCAATTTAAATCCTGCCGTATAACTATTATTGTTTCTAAACTTTCTCATATTCAAGCAGAAACGAAGGACGTTCGAAACACACGCTACGAAAATCACCGCAAAACAAAATATCAACAAAGATTTTTTTTTTCTGTAACTTAAGATACGTGCAATTCAGTAAACTTAGAGCACATGCATACTTTCTTTAACGAAAAACGAGTTGAAAGCTTTAAATTTAGAGGGCGTAAGAAATTCTGATCCAGGTTGCTCTCCAATCCTCCCAGGATACGCAGGCAATTCCTTATCACGCCATGAAGTGTCGATTGAGAATGTACATGGCAGCAAAAGAACAGATGAATCCAGTATGAGTGGTAGTCCTCGGAAGAGTACAACTGATAATTTTCTATTTTCTAGTTCAATGATTTTCAAACTTTTTTTGTCGCGGCACACTTTGAACGATTTCAAAATTTTGCGGCACACAAAGAAAAAGATAAGTTTAAAATTTGTTTATTTACCTATAATACACTGTGTGAAATAGCTTATGATAATAATTTTGAATGGAAAATGTAATAATATGTACTACAAAAACTGCACTACTTTTATTAAGGGATTAATTACAAGTTAATAATAAGAATACTTTTAACGAGAAATTTGAGCTTGATGCTTTTTGATATTTTCATTTATATTTTGTCGTAAAAATGACAATGCTACTCTCATACCGTCTTGTACTTTTAACGGCCTTGGTCTCTTATTTGTTTTTATGTTGGTTAATACTGAAAATCCGAATTCACACAAATAAGGTGTACAAAATTGTAATAACATTCTAAAGCGTTTTTGGTCATCATGGGATAATTGCATCTAATGTTAATCCAAAATGAATTAATTGATTCTTCCGAATATTTTAATATTAGATCTCTATTATTAGAAAGCGAAATTAGTTCTGCTTCTTTATTCAATTCAGTTAATTCAAAAAATAATTTATTAAATTTTTTATTCAGTTAATTCAAATACAAAAGTATTCGTTATCACAAATGGATTACGAACGCATCAATTTTTTTTATATCTAAATTTGAGAAATAATGAATAATTCTCTCCTCTAATGCTGTCAAATCCTCAATAACAATTTTAAGATTAATTTTATTAAAATCTTTTGGAACTGACTCAAACGTTTCCAAATTGCCTTTCTGAGCTTTATTCTTCCATGAAGTTATTTGTTTTGGGAATCCCACCAGTTTATCTGTTGAGTTTGTCAGGACTGAGTGTTCTGTGCATGTGCTTGGCAAACACCTTAAAGTAACTCCTTAAAGTCCTAAAGTCCTGATCTGGAACAGGGAGCTGAAATCAGCTATGTTCTGGTGTAGATACTGTGCTGAAGAATAACTGCACTTGAAAGGGATTTAAAATCCTCTTTGATTAAATCAATATTATTTACACACTTCCCAACTCGGGAGGGATACAGAAAGTAAAAGGACCACACACACTTGGGTCTAAATGAACAATCAGATAAATTTAAACTAAGCTAAATAGAAATTTAATTGATATTTGCTCACAGAGCTCTTCGCGGAGTTGACCTCTAACTAAATGGTGCGTAGCAAGAAATACTAATACTAGCGCACTTCAATTTATTTCAATAAGCAATCACGTAGTAAGCACTATGGCTTAGAAATTATCTGCTAGCTGGTCAGGCGAACGTCGAACAGAATGACCGTGATCCGAGACTAAAAGCTCTCTCACACTGAGAGGTTTCTACCTCTGGTTTAAATAGTACTTGGCTCTACTTCAAATTAGCATAAGCTGAAAACGCGCGCTTCTTCTGACGGGAAGTTGAAACTGAGAAGAGATAGAAAGATTTAAATTAAAATAAAACTTTGTTAGTTTAACTAAAACCTTACAAGTTTACTGCATTTTCTTTCGGCCCTTGCATACCTGAATTTATGTTATTAAAAATAACAGAAATGTCTGTTAAGTAAGCTAGTCTTCCATCTGCACCAATCAGAACTTCTCAATATAAATCATGTACTGAACATTCGCGAAAATGCTCCGAAATCCGCTCTCCTCTAGAGCTCCAAAATCGGCTTGGATAAAACAATTGGCGTGCTTATTAATATCTTGAAAACTGAATTTCGCCAATTCTCATGTGTACGGTATACTAAGATTAAACCCATTATAACTTTTACTATAGACATTTCTAAAATTTGGCGACATACTTTAACAATTTGGCGGCACACAAAAGTGCCGCAGCACAGGGTTTGGGAATCACCGTTCTAGATGATGGTTAAATACGCGTCTGTTATGAGGGGAAAATATTTTGATTATTTTTTCGGCATCAAAACGGGATGCTACTATTACGCAAATAAACAAAGTATATCGAAAGGGTGGTCGAAATAAAACAAATGGGATTGTACCGCCATCTGTCAAGAAAATTAGGAATAAAATACGAAAAATTTCGAATTCTAAAAGCATTGGTAGGAGCTAGTTGAAGTTAGTACTGCAACCAAAGAAGATACGTCTCTGTGAAAGTGAGAAGCATCAAGTGTATCCATTTCATTACGAGAAACACATAATTTTCTCGGAACCAAGCCAAACTTCTGACTAAATTGCCAACTATGACAGACTAATGAAGTTCTTGTCTTTTGCATTTTCCTTCTTCATGAGTAATTTTTCAATAATTATTAAATTCTATATTATTTCAACATATTACATAATAAATATTATGTAACGAAATTAAGAGATAAAAATAAATTTTTTATTATATTTTTTAACAAATGAATTGCTACATTTTGTTAATGTATCTTTCACACCTGTTAGCAAAAGAAAAGAAATATTACAATTAAATGGTTACAGCCGAAAACATCGCGGAGAAAACAACGCAAGGCGAAAACGTCGTGGTACAAAACATCGTGGGAGGAAGAAAAAGCAAAGAGAAAACATCTCACTTCTGAACCATCGATGTACAAAATATCGTCGTCGAAAATAAAAAAAAATCGGTTCGAAAACTTCGCAGTTTAAAAATATCATAGTTGAAACTATCAGATAAAAAATAAAGCACGTACAAGTCACCGCATAAGATAATATCGCGCACAATGCATTTTTCGAGTTTTAAAAGCTGTAAATGCATATTCGAATAAAGATTTGGAAACGCAAGAAATGTTAACGACACTTTAAGTATAAACGGAAACAAAACAAAATATAATTTCCACAAAACGATGTCAGATTAACAAACTTGAAAGAAAGTAATTTGAGAATTAACTAAGCAATTTTTATCTGCCTTTTTCTAAACATTTTCAGGCTGTATTTTTCATGAAAAATTATGGTAAAACTTTATAAAAGAGATTCATTTATTAATTAGTTTTATTAATTAACTGTGAAAATTTACAATTCCATTAATGTAAGAAGTTGCATTAATTTCTTACGCATTTTCGCTTTTTAAATGCTTAAGTTTCCTTTTTAATTTTTCAGAAAAAATTTATTAGTTCATTCAAAAGTATGAAATATAAAAGTAAAAATATCCTTCTTTCCTTCTTGCGTTCCCAAATCATTATACGAAAATGCATTTCCAGCTTTTAAAAGTTGAAAAACGCATTGTGGGGGATGTTATCGTCATGCGATGATTTGCAGGTACTTTATTTTTTACCACGACATTTTCGACGACGTTTAAAACTTAGAAGTTTTTGAACCGTTTTATTTTGGATGACGATATTTTGCGCCACGATGTTTTAGAACTGCGATGTTTTATCTTTGGTTTCTTTTTTCCCACGGCGACGTTTCCGCCTTGCATTTCCGCGATGTTTTTGGCGAATACCCAATTAAATTACTAGTGTTAAAAAAACTATCATTAAGTTATTATAAATAGTATCCCAAATATGAATTTTGGTCTTACATGAGAACGGCGTTATTTTCTAGACCTGAAAAATTCTTCTACGTCGCTGGATTAGCGTTGTGCATCTGGACATTATTTGCTGTCATTGAATATAATTGTTACATTCATGCAGAAAAATTTCACTTGCCCGGGAATAAAATAAAATAAAAATTTCAGATTTTACTTGTCGCCCAAAAGGATTTGTTAAGGCATTTCTACTGTCTGGCTAAGTTCGCAGTCTACCACTTTGCTGTTACACTCACTACCGCTAAACCATTATTCTTCGATCTTTTAAACTTTATTATCAAGCATCATTTTCCTCGCACTTACGCATGTAAAACTCAACAGCAAAATTATAAAACATATAAAAGCAATATAGCTTTTATATGTTTTAGAATTCAAGATGTAGTGTTACGTGTTGACAAACATTTTTCTGTTTTTCTCAGTTATTTCTGAGTTCATCATATGAATGCTCAGGTTCCTTACTAAGATGGCTGTAGAAAACACTTTTTCTTTCTATTATTAACTTGTTTTGTGTGCTTTCTTTCTTTATTAAATATCACGTTCTTCAGGATTATGCCACATAAAATTCGAATCAACCTCAAAATCACAAAATATTTAAAAACAACATAGCTTTAGAATTTCTTATAAACAATCTAGCGCGCTGAGGATAAAAATTTTTTTCCCTTGCAGTGCTGCCACTACTTGCTTTTTTTCTGTTAATCAAAAATTCGTTAAAGTTTTACAACATATGCAATAGGTAAGAAAACAAATTCGAACTTCAAAATTCGAGCTTCCAAGTGCTCATGTTGGGGTGGAGAACTACGTTACTCAAAATTTGATGGCTCCAGATAGCGCAGTTTTCTCACTGGGCAAGAAACATGCCTATATTGATTCAGATACTTCTTTATTTAAATGCTTAAAATAAAATATAGGCCGATAATATTCGTCGGGAACAGTACAAAAAGTGATGCACAGTTTACGGTGATTAAACGCAAAATGCCTTTTCGAGTCTAATATCTCATTCGGGACTAACATGTCTTTTGGCCTAATAGTACCACACCTTTTCCGTAGCAGAGAGTGACAAACGACTCTGCCTTCTGCTCCGCACTTCACTTCACTTCCAAATAATAACTGGTTAGATAGAAATCTTTAATACGATGGAGATGAAAATATCGAAATATGAGGCTTTTCATCACAGGAACTGCTGTATGTATATATGCGAAGAAAGCATCGAAACGCCAGCAAGACTTAGCATACGAGCTCAAACCATCGAACAACGGCGGGTTTGTAAACTGTCTGTATGTAACATTAACATACACATCATGATGAAGTGGTTTTTGTCTGAGGGTTTTTCTTTATGAATGTGATAAATTTTCCCTATGTTCCTATTTCCTTCAACTTTGAAAACAAAACAGCGAGATCAAAACCGCTATAAAAATGATTTAATTCATAATTTTAGAATGGGTTACAATCAGAAGTAGGTGCACAAAGAAAGGTTTGAACATTTCCACCCGAAAGAAATCCTAACATTCCTATATTTATGCAATACATCAAGTAGAATATATTTTAGTTTTCTCAATAGAAAAAGACGCAGCATGTTTACCCTTCTTAACGATTAGTTACTTTTTGTGCATCATTTCGAACGCTTTATGCCCGTATTAAAATTGCTTTTTCTTTATCTTTAAATTTTTCAAATGGCATATTCTGTTTTCAGAATTGTGGGCACTTATGGCTTAGTTCTACAAAAGCTAATAGAAGATGGACATCTTCGGGTGGCGGATTCCTTGGTCGATATTAACAACATGCCCACTGAAGTAAGTATTATTTCCTCTCAAAAGTAGAAACTCTGGAATTATTGATAGTATTTTCTCACAATTGAATATTATGCTTTAAACCGCTCTAAAGCATGTATTTAGTATTTTACAAAATTTAATTAAATAATTGTAGTGTAGGTAATTACAAAATAATTAATGGTTTGAAATTAAATTAAACATGTCATGTCATATAATTTGTTAAAATTGTTTTCATTTGGAGGGAATTCTGACTATACATCATATTTGGAAAACATTTTCACTGACAAAGCATTGTTACAAATTGTATGGTTCTGGTGATCAATGATGTTCCAATGCCATTACCGACTTCATTCATTAAACATTTCAGAGTTATGGTTACGGTAACTCTGAAATGTTTAATGAATATAAATGCATATAAATGAATTCGGATCCATTGCTGAGAGCCTTTAATGAAATTTTAATGAATATGTACAAATGAATGCATATGCAGGGCTATAGGAGTATTTTGATAATTTTTCTTTAATTACATTTGGTAAATTCTGATAAATCTAAGGAAGAAGATGTAACTAACAAAACAGATTTCATTAATGAAGAAAAGATTAAAATTTTTTCATGAAATTGAATACCATAAATTTAACTAATTTTGATTTAAATATAGCGAAGATTCATTACTTTTTATTTAGTTTTTTAAAACAAACTTCAACTTTTAAAATTCACTATGTGGAAACAGACTACCATAGTTAAAATTAAATACGAATTGCTTATTATTAATCAATCTGTGAATGTGTCAAAAATTAATAATCTCATTTGATGTTCTTAGTTTTGGCCATCTTATATTATTTTAAGCTGTTAAGTATTTTCACCGATACTCGAGAATGTCTCTTATGTTAAAATCTCAAATTCGAAGGCTGGCTATTTACATTTAAAACATGTTTTCTATTGAAAGTTGTTTCTATAAACATTGTAATATGTTTCACAATGGACAAAAAGCATGTGTTTCAAATGCTTATTGAGAATAAATTTTAGCCTAAGTTTTATTTTTTATTTATTGAAAATTGAATATGAGGAAAAGAAATATTTTTAGAGTTTAATACTCATCTCAAATCTATTTTACTGATCTCGTTACACAATCTGAGAACAATGTTTAAATTTTCTAAGTTAATTAAGCCTTTATGTAAAAAGAAGTTAACAAGTTAATTAAAAGTTAAACGTCTTGGCTACGGTAGATCCAAGCTACAAGGCCTGCAACAAAAATGAAAGGCTGCACATATTAAAAGAAAATTAAATTAGAATGCCAAACGCCTTGCAGATGTTAGTGTTATTGCAGAGTTTAAATTTTTATTATGTTTGAATCAACAGTGGTAGTGCTTAACAAACGGAAATAGATATAGTGTGTAATACTGGCTAAATTCAGGAACTTAGCAATTCAAGTTTAAATTACCTTTAAAGATATTTTAAAGTTTCTTTCATATTTTCGGATAGTTACAGAGGCTGTTCGTACATTTCTTTGACGATTCTACTTTGCTATTAAAAACAATTTCTAATTGTAAATTTTTTAGCTGCAATTATATTTTTGAAAGTGTAAATTATCGTCTGTTATTTGACAATTTTGTTGTAATACAAAATGGCGCTTTAAAAGAAGCATCCGAGGAAAATTAGTACTATCTATTCATTAAGAAACGCTGTGAAAGCCGTAGTTTTTCAATATCTAAAGCTACGATAGGTAATATTTTCAACAAGAAAGGGAAAACCGTCAACGTTTGGATTCAAGTGGAAAAATTGTTCCAAATATATTCCAAGGAAGAAACTGAATGCATTGAATGTTGCAAAAGTAAGATCATTAATGCCAAAGAATATCAAGCCAAAGTGGCAAAATCGTTAAAATGCTCAGTGTCAACTGTGAACAAAATGATTAATGCTGATTTGAAGCTTGAAAAAGCGAAAAAAATAATAAGTGCATCGTACTTCTTCACGGCATATCACCGAACGCAGAAGAAGCCTTTATGAGAATTGTTTAAAGCTGACAAAAATGTAAAAATGTTGCCACAATAAATGAATCTCGAATAAATTTAAATGAACGGCATAAAAAGTGATCCATTTATTATCATAAAAGACGAGGAATTCTTAAAAAGGCTCAAAGAATTTTTCAAAATAATTTATGATTTTTGCTAATTTTTTATATAACGGGAAATTATTCATATAACCGAAACGTTTCATATAATAGCAAAGTAAATAAAGTGGAAAAAAGTGTCAAGATTAACTCCAGATATTATCAGAAACATATTTTATAACTAATTTTCAAATATGAAATACTTTTTCTTTACACTCAGTGTCATCCATCAAGGCCAACAATCCACTTTTAAAAAGCGCTGCAGAATCCTTATGAGAAGCATTTGTCCAGACAAAAATAAAAAAAATATTATAACGATAGATGAATATTCGGTATATTTAAATGACTGCAATAAAATCAGGATCCGTTTATTATCATAAAACAGCAGAAGAACACCTTAAAACATGTTTCAAGTAATCAAAGGCATTTATGTTGAGTTTTCATGTAACTGCAAATTAAAAATAAAGAGATTGGAGAAAAATGTTAACATCGGCTCCACGTATTATCAGTAATATATTTTATACTCAGTTTTCCAAATATGAAATGATTTACCTTTACCCACAGTGGCATCAATCAGTAGAACTGCATCAAAACAAAGCCAGCAGCCATAAGTCAAATTCCAGTCTTAAATTCTTGAAACGTAAAATAAAAGAAAAAACGGGTATCAAAGCCATACCCTTCACTCATACCCCTACTAAATCTCCTGGTGATCACTCATGGAGTTTTGCGCTTTTGAACTTTTAAAAAGCGAATTGTTCAAAGGTCTACCTACACACATCCTTGGACTTTGGAAACCTGTTCAAGAGGAATGGGAAAAAATACCTCTTCCAATACTACGGAAGGCTTTATTGTATTAGAAATTACGGCGTAGAAAGGTAGGGCAGTAACTAGGGTTCATAAGTGGAACATTTGAAACGCAAAACATTTACGTAAAATATTTCTGTAAATACAATGAAAATCATTTTAAAATGTGCGAACAGCCTCTATATTAATAATTTATAATGGGTTACTTGCTAGGATAAAATAATCAATCAATATTTTTTAATTAAGCTGAAAGCAGTCTTAGATTGATGCAGATTTTGAATTCTATATCGATTTCGAAAGTAATCAGATATAAATATTCATATGTAAAAAAAGGTTTCAAGGAAATTGCTCTTCAAAAAGACGGACTTAAGTTTAATCATTCTCAAAATCTATAGAATTTGATGCAGAATCTATGCTAATTTTTGACTTTATATTGGTATACTAGTCTTCCAGTTATAATCAATAGTAGGTCTGCTGAAGCAATTTAAGGAGTAAACTGGTTATCATAAATATATTAAAAATCAGAAAAATAGCGATAACTCCCTCCAAAGTAAGCCAAATTGTGCAAAATTTGAATATGTTGCCAAGTAAGAGTAGCTGAGTAAAACTGCAATATGCAAATTAGTGGCGCTGCACTCGGAATATGTCATCTGCGAGGAGAATAAAGTTCCATGTTTGAGAGCAAGCCTGCATATTTCACTGTGATAGTGACATCAGAAATCTGAGATAGCCAATAGCAATGACCTCCAGCGATCATTTGCCTGCAGAACTACGATAGAGAGCCACTGGGAGACTAGAGGCAGGACGAAGTCAAACAGAAGTAGCCAGATGGCTAAATATAAGTCCTTCTGTGGTTCATAGACTTTGGAGGCAACTTCAAACCACAGATTCGGCATCTAGGAGCTTCAGCCAAGGACGTCCAACTGCTACGACGAGTGCCGATCACCGATATTTGACATTATCTGCACGCAGGAATAGAACTCCTACTTCGACTCTTCCTAGATCCTCCCTTGCTGTAGCCACCGGAAGGTTGACGTCAGCATCAACTGTGCGGAGAAAGCTTCAAGAAGGTGGTCTGTGTGCGAGAGGACCAGCCATTTGCTTGCCGCTGACGTCACGCCATAGGAGGGACCGTTTGCAGTGGGCACGACAATATGTCCACTGGACGCCTGACCAATGGAGGGCTGTTCTCTTTACGGATCAGTCCAGGTTTAGTCTAGAGAGCGGTAGTAGGCGTTATTTGATATGGAGAGAACCTGGAGTCCGTTATCATTCATCAAACATCCATGAAAGAGATGCATACGGAAGAGGCAGTGTCTGTGTTTGATGTGGCATCTATTTGGGTGGACGCACAGATCTTAATGTGTTTCCAAGAGGAACCGTGAATGCTCAGGTTTATAGAGATGACATCCTTGATGCTTAATTGCTCCCATTTTCCGGGGCAATAGGTGATGCTTACCTGTTACAGGACGACAACGCAAGACCACACAGCAACGTAGATGATTATCTTTAACAGGAAACAATTATGCGCATGGAGTGGTCAGCTCGATCCCGGACTTGAATCCTATCGAGCACGTTTGGGATGCTTTAGGTAAACGTCTAGCTGCTGTCAATTTGCTCCCTCAGACCCTTGCCGCGCTTGCAACAGCTTTACAAAAGCAATGGCTGTCGCTTCCTATGGAACTGATAGACCGCATAATTGAAAGCATCACACATCGCTGTATGTGCTATATTGCTATCGTATTCCATATTGAAGGTACTTTTCCTATAGCAAACTCACATCGCCGATTTGTTCATTTTATAAATGTGCTAATTTCTAAACTAATATAATTGCTTGGTAATTTCTTTTTATGTTTTTTGATATCTTACTTTGTGTTGTATATTGTGGGTACGTTTCATAAAATTATACGTGCAACGTTTTCAGTAATCGTGATTTTTGTGATTTTTCCTTAATTTATGATAACCAGTGTATTTAATTACCTAGTTGTTTGCAAGAACATGATGTTTTCTGAATATCAAGGTGTGCGTAGTTGAGCTACAGCGATGAAATTTCTTCTGATATATACCTAAAGAATTGTGCTTGTTTATTTATGTGTAATTCATAGAAATCTACTGTTTTATTCTGATCATGGAATGCATAAGGTTTCTCGGTTAATACGATCGTGGTTTACATAAGATTTCGGAAAATCACTCTGCGTTGCCCATAGTCGGAGCATTTATATTAGATCGCTGCGCTCGCAACATTAAGTTCAACAGGTCAATAGATTAAGTTAAGGTCAACTTAAGCTACAACAACGATAACTTAAGTTCACGTCGTTTTTGTTGCTTTCCCACTCTCAGTGAAAAGTCATGCATGCAAAGCAAGGAATTTACAATTTTTTTGTGAAAAGTAAATATTAATATTTCTACAGACTTTCAATTTTGTACTCACGTTATCCATCTTAGGTTCAAGTCACTGTAATTGTGTTCCCAATATCAGGTTTGACTAAAGCCGTTAGATGCCGACGTATTCGCTTAACGTATTCATATTTAAATTCTACTTTAAAGGTTGTACACTGTGTGGAACACTGTAAAACTGTCCCAAAAATGTAGAATTTTTAAAGCGGAATTTAAGTTCTCTCTGGATCAATTTTTTTTTTCTCAAATATTTCGGAAACGAGGAAGAAACTGACCAAAGTGGATGGTGATTTTCCGAAAGCTTATTTCGAAAAAAAAAAAAAAGATATTACCGTTATGAAGCAAGCACTAGTTGTTACAAAAACTAGTACATGACGCCGTGTTCATTCTATGACATTTTGCATCCCCCCCCCATCAGAGCTTGGTGTTAAAATTAGCGCAATTAATGTTGAGACAAAATTAAACGAAAATTCCTGTCTGCCTGGATTACGAAAAGATGCATAATTTATTTTCATCCCATCTAAATGAAGCTCTTTAATCTGCATAAAGAAGGGCGACGCCGGATACTTCAGATAGGCTAAAAATAAAACTGATTTGATACGAAATGAAAATATGCTAAAATATAAAGATATGAAGTAGAAGCAAATTGGAAGTATCTTAGTCTAACTAGCTAATTTTCTTCACTTTAAACCTTTAAAATATGAATGGCAAAATTTATGTTTTACGTATTAAAATAATTATTTTAATTAAAATTTAAATATAAATAATTAAAATTTAAATATAAATTAAATATTTTATTTCTGAAGACGCAGCTTGGATCCTTCCAGCATACATCATTTACCTTTTTAGATATTGTTGACAGGGTTCTGTTTGCAAATACGATTTTGTCTCGAATGTGAATATTCTAAAAACTACAATAAATAGTTAAATAAATTCAGTACAGTGTATCTGAGAAGTCTTCGTACCTCTACGCTTGATTATCACGGAGAAAAATGTCCGTATAATTTTAGTTATTATATTGTTGTGGTATTGGCAACAGTGCAGCTTCCATGATGAATAAGTTAATGGATATTCTTATATTCATATCCACACACTTCCAAAGTGGTTAAAACCTTAGTTGGAAGAGAAAGGAATCATGGAGCGTATGTGGGCGCAGCAGAACGGAGCTCCAGCTTATGTTTCTTTTCAGGTGCGTGATGTCCTTATTGAACAATTTCCAGCCCTCTGGATTGAACGTTGTTCACCAACCTCCATCTACATTCAAACGGCCCTCGCGAAACCCAAATCTTTCAGCTCCAGACAATAACCATCAAGTCGAAGATCTGCCAACTCTTATATAAGCAGATGAAGTACTGGGCGAAAGCTTTTCGCAAGGTAACTCATCATATGCTCTGCAATATAGTACAAAGGGGAGCATAGAGACACATACATGTGCGTGTACAGCACAGTGGAACACATAGAGATCCACTAGATACATAAATTTTTTATGCAGATACTCAGTTATAGCTTGCACTAAATAAATAAAATACACTGGCAAT
The DNA here is from genome assembly GCA_000611955.2 of Stegodyphus mimosarum. Lineage (NCBI taxonomy): Eukaryota > Metazoa > Arthropoda > Arachnida > Araneae > Eresidae > Stegodyphus > Stegodyphus mimosarum. The sequence continues at coordinate 38,026 of KK121215.1, forward strand.
GCCTGCTGTGATATTCTTTCTGGACACTGTAATATCCATTTTTTTCAACAGATTGTATTGCTGTTTGACGTTCGTTACAACGCTCCCGATGGCTCAGTGGGTGAATGGAGTTCCTCTGCTATGCAGGGGGAGAGCTTTGAAGACGATAGGCAAGCCCTAATCGTGATTGAACGCAACATCGTGAATCTCGAACGTTCCATCAGCAACAGGCAGCAACAACAGCAGCAAGGCGTCCCTGAAGTTGATTACCATTTGCCTACCCGGACATCCGGCTCTGCCCTTAGTCTCATATCTCCGAGATCGCCAGAAAGGAAGAGGTGGGTCTCCAATTGCTCAAATTCTCTTGTTTCTGCCAATCTGTTATGAATAGTTTGCCATTTCTGAAAGAAATCAGATTACTTGCCTTTCAATCAACACACTGTAAGACCCGCAAGGCAGTATATATGCAGCTTAAATTATTTTTTGTGATGTCTTTGGGAAGGTATAAATACATGCATTTGAAAATGGGCCCAAGGGATTAAAGCAGTACATAAATCCATGTAAAAAGTATCAGTGGCAATTTGACACTAAAATAAAATAATACCTCTTTCTGTTAATAGTTTTGGGAAATTTGGGGACTTTCTCAGCGAAACCCTGTGCCAGTCGAAAGGCTAAATAAGGAAAGTCCTAACTCTACTTGTTTTTAGTTTTTCTTCATTGTGTTATAAAATATTAAAAGTAATTATGTTTGACACATTCAAATGCTGTTTAAAATAATGTCAAGCATTTCAGATGCTACATAAATACACCTGTTACAACTTTGTTTTGCAATACTTTGAAATATTAGCGTTTGTATTGAAAAGTGTCTCTCAGACATATTTTCTAAAAGAGTACATTAAGGTATAAAAAGGCAAACACATTTTATATGAAAACATACACCGACTATACTTTTTAGGTGCACTTTTGTAATAAGTCCTTCACTTGATACGTGATATTGCTACCAGTACAAGTGGAATTATACTTTGCAACATGTACACGTAATTCAGAATGTTCGTGTAGAAGACTGTAGGAGCGTATTCTTATAGAACTTCCTTTGTTACCTGAGAAATATTTGCAGCCCTTATGATTTATTAAATAGAAAATTATTTACGTTAAGTATTAACATTAGAACAAGAGACTTATAAACGTTTAATGACGAATAGATAACATCAACCTAACACCAATCAGAATGCAAACAAAACAAACCAGAAGTCCGCTTATGGCAGCGGCCATGATAAGCCGTGACCCCATACCATGATATTTCATGGCTTCACTTTCATTTCACGAGACATAACGGGAAGGCTTACTCCATTCATTCTGACTTTTTTGCCACTAACCCTGGTATTTAGATATGCAGACAAAACGAATGATAGCTTGGAAACCAAAATCTGATGCATACACCACACGACTTCGTTGTGCGGAATATCATATTATACGCATTTAAACTTATTTCCTTGAATTTCATTAGAGATATATTTCTCATTCAACTAATTCGGTTTTCACTTCAAAGCAGCACATAAAAACTCAAAATATCTATATTAAAAATTTAAAAATATAGAAAAACATAAAACACCAATTAAAAACAATAAAAAAAATTACAGTTAAAATAGCGGTTTCTACACAAAAAAGAAATTCGGCAGATTTTTCTGTGCACAAAACTGAAAGTTCGTTTTTGGTCTCACTCGGCAAAAAGACACTGAAGGCGTAGAAACTGGCTTAATTTGTTGTGGACGCTATGATAAGTCAATATATGGGATAATTTAATAACTTAAATTATAATTCCAGAATGGATTAAGCAAAATTTAATTCGCAATAACAAAATAAGACGTTACTTTGTTGTTGCGAAACTTAGTTTCTTTAGATTGGAAACCAATCCATTATTCTGCTAAGTTTCAAACGTAAACAAATGTTTGGTTGCTATGGCCAAAAAAATTAGGCTTAGCCGCATTTAAACAACTTTAAATTGCTGATAATTTTACAACTATAACATGCATGATAACTTAAGGTATAAAACTCTTAACTGGAAGATAAGAACAACATAATTCAATCATTTTTAAATAAAAAAATGAACAATTTACGAACGTATAAGAATCGTGTTATAGCAGTCCTATATACAAACTTTCAACTTTCTGAGGCTACTCCTTTTTGAGTTATGCGAGATACATGCATACATTCGTACGTTCGTACGTATGCACAGACGCCACGAAAAATCTCTTCAGAATCGATTTTAAATCAGTTTTATAATGTTTTTGGGGGAAAAGAATCCTTCATTTTGTCTTTACATACAGATATCACTCATATACATCGTTAAATCGCATTCGATGAGGTCAAAATGGATATTTTCATTGAAATATGATACCCGAAAATTTTCGCGATTACAATACTTCCTTTTTACTTCGGACAAGGAAGTAAAAAAAGAAATGCTTTGCAGTTCAGGAATTTTTTGCAAAAATGCTCGGACAACTCATTCAGTATGGCACAGCACAATCAGTAGTTAACAGTTCAAACTGCTAAGAACGTTAAATACAGTGCAATGCAAAGCGCTTCTGAAGAGTGAAGTTCTCACGGAGGATCTGAATTATAATACTGTTACAGTTATATGTAGGGATCAATTGCAGTTATTTATTTACAGTACCAATTACAGTTACGCAGTGGCTTGATCAAGATGTCACCAAATGGTGGCCAAATGGTTCGATGAGTTTTGGCGATTTCTCGCCAATTTGGCAAGAAATCCAAACTTTCAACTTTCAAACAATCCAACTACAACTTCATTTACCTCAACGTTAAGTAGACTTGCCCCTGTAACCTTACTTTTTGCAGAAATTTTCTGGCTTTTTCAGGCATTTCATCTTACATTATGCCAAAGGTATTTGAGTTTTACATATAACTTAACTAAAATTATTTACATATATACAAAATTCGTAACAGTGTAGACATGATTTAGAATATTGTATGAACATTTAAAAAAAATGCTTTTCGTACGTTGCAAGATAGTTCTACTAACGCCAGCATTGGACGTGCTATTGTCTGTTTTAGAAGTACACACGGTCGCTATAAAAGCGTGACTAAAAACATTTCCCCAGAATGTTCCTGACATGTTCATAAAACAATTATATTTTTCGTTCTCTAAGCACTCTTGTTAATTGGCATATAATGTTTCTGATCTGTCGGGGTTTAAATTCAAAAGTACGTAGTTATATGCCATTTATTTGACAGTTCATACTCCATTAACCCAATACTTCTTTGCATACTGCATGTACACAGTTACAAACGTAAAACATCGGGCAAAAAACAAGCAGATGTGAAAATATCGTCTAATAAAACAACGTAGAAAGGAGTAGAAATATAGTCAGAAATAACAGTCAGAAACATAGTGAATCGCAGTGAGGATAGACCTTCAGTCATTTAAAAAGATACGATGTTGCCAGCACATTACCCCTTACCAATTCCAAATTTTAAACAGCAACGAGCTTTAAAGATATTATCACTCCCTATTGATCGTTCATAAACGAAATCTAATTTGTGATTCCTATAAATAGGAAGCCCTGTAATACGAAATTTGGGATTATGTTTAATTAGGTATAATTGGCATGCGGAAAAACTTGCTTTCTAAATTTGTATCAGCATATTCGAATGTTTACTACTTTATTTCTTCTAATTAAAAGTTGTATGTTACAGGTCAATTGAATAACATGTAATTTAACTGGTTTTTTAACTAAAAAATTTAAGTGTCTTTGCAATAGTTAAAATAAATATTTTGAAAATAAAACTATGATTTCATTTTCATATATGTTATTTCTGTAGTGCCAAGAAGTTCATTCTGATATGATCGTGTATCCCTGCGATATTTTAGGTATCAGTAAACGATACTCATTCAATTGTAATAATATGATGTGGTTTGTATATGCAACAATAGATTATGTTGATTGTTGTAAAATTGGAATGGCCTTTAAATAAAGTACCACTTCCGATTTTTCATTAAAAACTGTTATGAATTTCAAGTATAATACCACTTCCGGTCATCCAATTTTAATAAAAATCTAATCACCTCTTTATTTGAACACGGAAAACTTAAAAACCGGAAACAGAAGTTAAGTTTGGTGTAAGAGTTATCGTGCATGAGAAAATCGTCACACGCAGAGGAATGTGTTGGATAGACTCTAATTTGTACTTATTCTCTGAAAAATCACAATCGAATTTTTCGACGAAAACATTTCCTTCGCAAACAGGTTAGCGAAAAGAAAACATCATCCGCATTAACGTGAATAAAACCTAAGGCATTCATATAAATAAACCTAGGATATTACCTAAGCTAAATAAATTAAAAGTCCACAAGAGTACTATGAGAGGACGTTCAAAGGAGGACACCACGATGCTAAAACATGTTGAGCAGAATGCTAGCTGTTTGGGAAATTATGTAAATACTTGCAAAATATAACTCGACGATATATTAATTTTTTAGATTTCAGACTGATTTTTTGGGCTGAATAAAACCAAAAATAAATCTGCAGCGAATCTGAAATTGGGCAACAATAAGCAGCATTAATATTTGTAGAGACATTAGGTATTTCTTGAAAGATGGAAAGAAGAAAAATGAACAATGCCCTCCCCAGGACTCGAACCACGGGCCTGTCTAATACTCGCTGAGCGTGCTGACTACTTTACCCCAAAGGATGTTAAGAAAGCGGGAGAAATACCTTATATACTCTCCCTTTTAAAAGGCGACTGAGGATTAGGGGATTCAGTCGCCAAATCCTGGTGGTGAAGAATGATCATCCACCACCTTTTTTAGTTCGGGCGCCATTGTAGAGACATTAAGTTATTTCGAAGCAGGAGAGATAAAAAATGGTCAATGCTCTCGCCGGGACTCGAACCACGAACTTCACGAATACGCGCCGAGTGTGCTGACTGCTACATCACGAAGGCATGCTAAAAAGGGGGGAGAAATATCATATATATTTTGCTTCTGAAGAAAACTGAGCTTTAGCTGATAGCCCTCGAAATAGTTAAAGAGTTTTTTTTTTTTTTTTTTTCAAAATCTACACTAAACTAAGTTTGCATTTTTGAATAATTTTAAAATTTACATTTCGCATGTTCCTCTTCCATTCAGACGCCATAATCATTTTCTTTAAAGGAATCAAACCTTGGACAAACAGCACAGTTTTGCTGCTTAAACTCCCCACCAGTGTCCGAGCAGTTTAGACCTACGAATACTGTTAGTTTGACCTTCCTTGGCTTCGAGCCCAGGCTAACGGACTGGCTGCATGGTTAGTGAAATGTTTCCCTAGAAAATCCTCCACGATGGCATCTTTCCTGTTAACAGATAGCTCCCGAAGCTTTGCCATATTTCGTTAGATGGAGCCCTATACAGCCATGCTGTTAATAATGCAAGGAAATTTCTTTTTGATGATAAATGCTTACCAAGCCAATCATTTAATAATTTAGTAAACAATATGAACTGGCATGTAAGGTGGGTACAAGCATGTATAAGAACTTAACTCTATTTCCTGTTATATACATTTATTTAACTTCGTAGCAATATGTTAGTCTTTAAAACTCCGTTTATTTCTTGATTTATTTCCAAAATGATTTAAAGCTTCTCTCACACTGAAAGACTTTAGGAACAAAAAGAATAAAAAGGGAATAGCATACTCAGTAGAATTTTATTTAAAGAACCTTGACTGCGAGGCAAATAGAAAGACATAACGTGATGTCTTTTAATAAATAACATTGAAAATTGACAGTAGTGGAAATTCTTATTCTTAGTAAAACTTCAATTCGTCAAAAAATTTCTGTCAACTTATAAAATCGCATTTCTTCTTGAATCATTTCAAATGTATTTGTGTTATCTTGAAATTCCTTTCAGGATATAGCAGGAGAAAAGTAAGTAATACAGTCTGATAAAAGAACCACAAAATTAATAAAAAAATTGTCAGTCATAGCAGAGAAATAAATTTATGTGTTATCTGAAAGAGATCAGGAATCACATTTGAAAGAATTCTCTATAAAAATTTATAAATTTCTCTATAAAAATTTGTTTCATCATAATCTTATTGCAAAATCGACGCCAGTGTATCCTTTTTTTGAAAGCTATCCAATATGACTTCTGAAAATGAGAATTTTGATGTTCGAGAACAGTCCTGTATTTACATTTTTCTTCGTTTTCTCATCAAATTGAGTTGATGCTCCAGATGCCCGGGCACTGGAACTTAAAACATTCGCCAGCTGGTGATTATGGATTAAAATATTCTAAATATTATGACTGCACTGTATTAAAATATAAATCTGAAATTAATTTTAACTTCCTTGGAATTTGTTTAAATTCCCTAAACTTCAACTGAATAGACTCGCATCTAAAGAAAAAAGGTACCTACTTACCTTCTCAGATGTAGATCACAACGAATCCAAAAAGCTATATACTAAATTATTTATTTGGACCTGAGTTTTTGATTCATACTTATTAGCCTTCATAACATACAAAATTGAATCTCAAAATGGTAACTTTGAGTTCAAATGTGCATATAAAATAAATAAGTAAATAAGAAGTCTGAATTCGAAAGTGCACATAAAATAAATAAATAAATAGAAAGTCTGAAAGATTTCAGATTTGGAAGGTCTCCCAAAAGGGTTTGTTAAACGCCCTCACTGAACTCGCAGTCTACCACTCCGTTCTTACATGTTCTGTCTTTTTATATTTTTCCTGCTTCCTCGAAAGCGAATACCTGATGTTCTGAAGGAAATACAGAGCAGCCCAACAGGAGGGCATTTCGGCTACATGAAGACATTAAACAACGTTTGAAAACCCTTCTTCTGGAGTTCGGCGAGGATCAATGTTGGGAAGTAGTGCCAATCTTGCGATGCTTGCGCAGTCAAGGAAGGAGCGAAGGGACGTAGCTGGGGAGGCTGCAGCGATACAGTGTAGGAGGGCCTTTCGAGAGAATTGCCCTGGACATGCTCAAAGTTTGTCGCGGACCACGGATGTCAACTAATATATCCTCATTGTCATGGATTATTTTACGAAGTAGCCCGAAGCGCACCCAGTTCCAGGCCAAGCGGCTGTCACACAGCTGAAGTTCTGTTACAGAACTGGGATATGACTCCCCTTCAGATTCTTCCCGATCATTCTTCCCGACTTGAGAAAACACCGTCGAAGACTTCAACTTCAGTCCTGATTTGTCCCTGCACGACTGCGTTTTTTTCCTGAAGATTAAAAAATCTCTCAAAGGATAGAATTTGGGGATCCTGGAGAACACCGAGGCAGCTACGACGTGGTTTAATGCGCTCATTCTTTTTTAGAAATTTATTAAACCGATTCATAAAATTACCCAATATTCTTCAAAATGCATCCCTCCTGCTTTAACACACTTGTTCAAACTCGCTTTCCATGCTTTATATGCGTCCTGTAAGTTCACCAGTGCATAAAGCGGAGTGTCCTTTAGTAACAACGTTGTAGCCGCCTTGATGTTCTCCAGGGTTCCCAAATGCTGTCCTTTGAGGAATTTTTTAATTTTCGGGAAACAAAATGAAGTCGGGTAGGGACAAATCAGAACTGAAGCAACGCAAGAGTCTCCGACGGCGTTTTCTTAAGTTTCAAACAAAACTTTGCGTATCGCTGCTCGAGAGTTTTCTCCATCATGATTTCGACCGAGCCCTCACACAACAGTTCACTGGAGCAGGCTTTGTGACTCTCCAGGAGCTCGGAGGCGACCAGCGCTAGTCGCACTGTGTTTCCAAGACTCCAGCCACCCTTCCTTGCAAGCAGCAACGCTGTGCGACTGATAGTCGCGGCAGACGAAATTAGGGCGGATTACATTCGGGACAGACCTTATATATAGAGAGGGAGAAAGACTGATAGACAGATAGGTATGTAACTAAAAAACTATATTTATATTTATCTATATAGTTATAAAATATATATAGTTACAGATAGTTAAACAATATATATAATTATGTATAGTTATAGAAATATATATGGTTATGGATAGCTATAAATATATATAATTATATATAGTTATAGTATAAGGGGGTTTCTCCGGCGTCATTCGCATGCCTTCGTGGTGTAGTCGTCAGCACGCTCGACGCGTAACCGAGAGGTCCGTGGTTCGATTCCCGGCGAAGGCGGTGCTCATTTTTCATGCCTCCTTCTTCGAAATAACCTAATATCTCTACGATAGAAATATAAAACTATACACATATATACATTGCTGGCCACCGTAAATGCAACACCCTGAAGGAAGCATGCAAATAACATGAAATTTACAACGTGCATAAAGCGGAGATGAGATATGCAAATGATTAGAATTTCAGCGCAGACGCAGATCACGCGCGCCTGTGGCCCCACTTCAAAGCGCTATTTAAGGCTTGGAGTTTTCCATGATTTCAATTGTGTTTTTCTTCTGTTTTTTCTTTCAAAAAAAAAAATGATCAATTACGCCTCGTATAAACGGCGATCATCGTTTGATAAAGTATCCAAGTTCGATAGAGGACGCATAGTGGCCTACCGAGAGTGTGGATTATCTTTCTGGGAAATCGGTACTCGTGTTGGGCGAAACCAAACAACTGTAATGCGGATATGTGACCATTGGATGCAGGAGGGTACGACGGACCGATGTGTTCCATCGCATCCACCTCAGTGCACCACTTCACGTGATGGCAGGAACAATGTACGCCTTGCAGTGACGGATCGCTCAGTCACATCACGAACCACACAGCACAGCACATTCAGTCTGTAACGCATCATCCAGTGTCTGCGCGTACCATTACGTACGACGGGCTGATGTGTTCGGTCGCAAACACCTCAGTGCACCATTCACGTGATGACAGGAACATTGTGCGCATGGCACTGACGGATCGCTCACGAACCATAGCACAGCAAATTCAGTCTGTAAGGCATCAACCAGTGTCTGCGCGTACCATTCGACGCCGTTTACAGCAGAGCAGTCTGTCCGAAAGATGTCCATTGCTTCGTCTACCCTAGACGCAGAACCACAGACGTCTCCGCCTCCAATGGCGCGATGAAAGAAGGATACGGCAGAATGGAATGAAATTGCCTTTACTGACGAGTCACGCTTCTGTTTGCAGCCCCACGATGGTCGGATTCGAGTCTGGAGACACCGTGGAGAGAGGATGCTGAACAGCTGCGTTATGCACCGCTACACTGGTCCTGCACCGGGTATTATGGTATGGGACGGTATTAGACATTACTCTCGCATTCCTCTAGTACGCATTGCCGGTAATTTAAGCAGCCAGCGCTACATCTCCGAGGTGTTGAAGCCAGTTGTCCTTCCTTACCTTCAGGGCTTGCCCACAGCCATATTTCAACAGGATAATGCGCGACCACACGTGGCACGCGTTGTCCGAGGTTTTTTCGTCAATCTCCAGATTAAACTGCTTCCCTGGCCGGCTCGCCCTCCGGATCTTTCGCCGATAGAAAACATGTGGTCCATGGTTGCTGAACGATTGACCCAGATTACATCCCAAGCCGCCACATCAGGTAATTTTTGGCAACGTGTGGAAGTTGCTTGGTTTGTTGTACCCTAAGTACACATCCAAAGTCTCTCTGAATCAATGTGGCAGCGATGATCTCCAACAATGGCGGCTACCGATTTTGGAAGGAACCACACTTCACAGAAGTCTAGAAATTTAATGATTTGATACTTGGTCAACATATTATCTACTAAATAAATTTTGTTGTGATATATCTTGCCTTTCTTGGTGTTGCAATTTGGGAGGTCAGCAGTGTATATGTAGTTCTTATAATTTTAGTATGTTGTTTGTTTACATATTTTCGTAAAATATCTAAATAAATAGATTATTATATTGTCCAGATATTTGAAGTTTTACTATCGCGCCATGGGTTCTGAAAATCGACGAGTAACGTTCGTCTTTCTAAACGTACGGCAAGGTGTTTAATTATAAAGTACTTAATTTATAACTGAGGAAAAGAATCTAAATAAGCAAATTCAAAGGAGACAGGTAAATTTTTACGTACCATAGAATAATTAAATAAATAAATTTGCGTTAAATGAGGTTAGCGAAAAAGCAGTGAAAAAGTTTAAATTTTGACGCAGGAATTCTGAATGCCACCCGCTTAATTTCGCTTTTACCTTGAGTTCAAGTAAAAATATGTTAATTGATCTCCATATTAACGGGAGCGCAGCTATATTTAAATAACGTACTCTCATATTTTAGAAGAAATAACTATTTGCCCATTGGAAAAGAAGTAAATGGGAAATACGCCTAGAAAATATTTGCATTTGGTTATGCGTGTAATTTCCAATTTCATTTCGAAATATATTAATGAGCATTTTATCGGAAAAGCTGGACGAAGCTACGAACTGGAGTGAAAAGAGAACGTTCATTTATAATTTATGTTTCCAGTTATAGCTTATCCTACGAGAAAAGAAATAGCCTAAAAATAAATAAAACGTTTGCAGCATTAATAAAGCTAACTGTTTTTAAAAACAAATCCCATTCCTCTATATATCTTTGAAATAATTACTGTACGTGTCTTAGTTCCGCAAAGGTGCTAAGCTTTATTTTTAGGATAAGTTCATTCTTTGTATCGATTTAGAACTACGTTGAGCGCTTTTGAGTAATCTCTGTTAAAACTATGTTTCAGTTGCATCTTTCTAGCAGTGTTATGTTGCTGCAATATGAGTTGTTTTCTAAATTTGAATCTTTTCAACTTAATAATTTCAGACATATATTCTACTTCTCTTGGAAATCGATTCGTAGAATGTTTTCCATCTGAAAAATGTTTGAATTTTCTGAACCAGTACTGTACAATTCTATTTTCTATTCTGAAAATTTTCGAGATTTCAGAAAGAAGCACCTATATATTAAAATTCCTATGTTTTAGAACTTCAGATTCGGATTCGGATTCGCCAATAAATGGAGAGCTTATTAACTCAAGTAACGGAGTGAAGTTCTGTAGGCATTTCTCCAGTTTTCAGGTGAAATGCTCTAGAGTTAGAGAAGATCTGCAAAACATGTAGGATAGTGTTATTGGGTATAGATTCAAAGCCCTTGCAGCGCTTCTAGTGTTGAATTAAAAAATCCATAATATTTATCTCGAAACTAACCCAAGACTTTGTTGTGACTTGGCTTATTTGTCTGTCAGTCGCAATAAAGCAAGCCCCGACATTTTTATAACATAGGAAAAAATTGAAAAAAGGATTGCGGAACGCTAAAAATCCAGGACTGCGTCTTTCATTGGCATGGGGAAATTCTGGCATCGTATAAAAATGCTTAAATTGCGCGTGTACGAATTACAAAGTCTAAAAATATCTTATTGGCTACAAAAAAAATTAAGTAAAACAAAATATTTTAACTACGTAAATTAAACAAATATACTAGATATTTGTCATAACATGCATATAAAAATGATACGAAGAAAAAAACTCAAATTTACATTTATTTCCTTCCTGAAATCCAAAGGTTGTATCTGGAAGAAATTTTTTTTTTGTTCACAATTTGTAATGACAGGTAAGTATTAAAATTTTCAGATGAAGATTTATTGAAATAATTGTAATATATTGAAATAAGCATTAATAACATACTTTTAGTAAACTTGAAAGAAAATTAAAATTAACTGGAACATCTGCTAATTTTCAGTTACGGAAAAAAATACTTGTTCCCAAACAAAATGATTATTCTTGTAAAAATTTATAACTGAGGATACTTATCTTTTGGCAAGTACTAATAAAATTTAATCTAATTTGTATCTTCAAATTTTTAATAAGATTTTTTTCGCAGTATAAATAATTAGTTCCATGTATACTTTTTCGGTACTTACGAAAAATCCCGTCGACCACAAGAAAGGGCGCCAATCGTGCCAAACCAAAAAAACCCATTTACTAAATAGAAGAAAAAACGTTCTATTCTTATTTTTCCTTCATACTTATTATATTATCATTAATTTATATTTAATTTTTCATTAAAAATTTCCATTATGTTTTCCATAATATCACCATAGCGTGACCATTAAGACATTTTTTTTAGGATTCCATCACTTTGGAAATATTCAACAGCATGCTCTTCTATAGTAGGTAGGTCCGAAACTTGAACCTTTTTTCTTTCGAAATTTCGTGATCGAAGAAAAACAAAATCTCTATTCGAAAATAATAATTAACACTTGTATTCAAGGTTACACCAACCCAGCGTGTTTGAAGAAGACTTTTCCATTTTTGACGAAAATTCGCGTAGTTTCGCGTCTTTTCTTTAACAGGCAAAATTGGTCGACGGGTTTTTCCGTAAGTGCCATATTTTCTTTTGTGCTACTGAACTTTGTTTTCGAATTCTTGTCATAATATTGCTAATTAATTTATAGAAAATGTATTCGAGGGACGAATAAAATTGCTTCGATAAATGCATATGGCTCGCGGGCTGTCAGTTAAAGACCACTGGTATAGGTGACAGTACAATGTTTCCCTTTTCCGTCCCAAATTTAAAGGAGAATCCCCAGGGGTGAGCCTGAGGTCTCCTACCCCTCTTCCTCTGCGACCAGTTTACTAGAGGGGACAGTGCATTTTAAGTATCCTTATGTCGCAAAGAACTCTATGCTTAAAAATAGCCAGTCCCTTTCCGGGAGGTCAACAGCTGACGAGCGGTAAAGAACGCTGGTAATTCGGTCCGAGGTTTGAATTTCAGACCTTTTAAAATTTATTAAAAATATTATTTTTTTTAGTTTATGAAAAATCATTAAAAAACTCTGGCCATCAGTTTCTTTGTGATCGTGCAGTAAAAAGCACTGTCGTAATTTCACTTACGTTTTCGATTCTTTGGATTGAGTTCTCTTTGCTAAAAGTAAAATTTTGATTTGAATTTACTTCGTTTTTTCCTTGCTTTGGGGAGAATCCAGAATTTTCGAGTGAACTATTGTAATTAAAATACATTCAAATGGTTCATCGACTAATTCTAGATACAGAAATGCAAGGAAGAGAGATTTCAATTGATTTCAATGTTCCTTCTTCTGACGAAATGGCATTGAAATTGATTGAACTCCTATTCTTTTATATTCTTTACTTTTTAAATACCATTGTTTTTTACTTGTTTTGTTACTTATTTGAAATATTTTAGTTTTAACATTTCTTAAATTCTTTTTTACATATCTAGGATTTTGTGAAATTTATTACTAACTAATTTCAATTTTTGTTTTTTTTGTGAAAAATTGGTTCTAAATTCCTTACTTTATATCTCTCTCTCTCTATATATATATACGTTTGAAATCAAAAATATAGCTGACACGCATTGCAGTAGTAAGAAGAGAAGGTTCATAACTAGATGTTACACCATTCCCATATTCAGAATTTCGACGTTCTACGACTAATTCTTTTGGAGTTATGCAAGCTACGTACAGACGTTACGAAAAAAATCAATTTTGAATACATTTTACTATTCGTTTTTGGAAAATTATTGCTTTTTTCTGTCCATACGTACAGACATCGGGCAAAATCATCGTCCAAATGGATTCGGGAAAGGTAAAAATTGGTATTTATTTTGAAATGTGACGCCCAAAATTTTTCGCAATTTCAAGACTTCCTGTACTTGTCACAAGAAAGTAAAAATTAAAACTAGAGAAATTAGATAATGGCAGCATAACGCTGTAATCAATATCGATTACAGCATGCTCTGAATAAAAGTTTAATTAATAATAAGTTTCCGTGCATAAACATTCCTTTATTTATTTTTATTACCATCGCCGTTAATAGAAAATAAAGTTTGATTATTTCAAAATTGGATTTAAAAGGTATTTCAGATTTTGCATTTATTCCTTTGCATTGCGAAAAATATTTCTTTCGTTGACAGAAAATCAATAATCTTCTTACCAGTATTATGCATTTTGAAATCAATAGAATAAAGAATTTTAACAATAGTCGCAAATCTTATTTCCCCGTTTTCGGAGAGAAAGTGGTTTAACGAATAGATGTAACATAGGAATCTGAAATAAATTGCAAAAATCAGGAAAATTATTGGATTATAAAACGAAAATTTTACGAATTGGAAATATCTGAAGTTTGTTTGGGAATGAAAAATAGTGCTGATGCTGATGTTCTAAATTAATATTAAATCCTTCCAATAATTCAAGATAATTGATTGAATCCCTAACATTATTTTCATTTAAAATAAATCTGTTTATTATTTGCTGCGGCTTTTATTACATTTTTCTATATTAAGTTTTATAAAGTTTTTCAAAATGTATTCAAGCATACAGAATGACCGTACATTACTTTCGTAGCCGTTATTCTTAGATATATACTTCCAGTTACAAAAATAATTTAAAAGAAGCAAACTCACATGTTTTTGGATTTTTAAATTAAAACAAACATTTAGAAAAAGAAAGAAAATACAAAAGCTTTCAGATTTTATATTACGCTCAAAGCGGAGTTTTTCTAACGCTTTGTGTGCTTTGTATTTATTAAATATCATGCTCTTCGCACTTAAACCACATAAACTTCAACTCAACAGCAATATCACAAAAAATTTAAATCTGCAAAACATCAGATCTTAAGAATTTCCGGTACACACTCTCGCGCGCTGGAAATAAAAGGGCTTTTCTTCGTACAGCGTTGCCATTTCTCGCTTTGAAATTGTTGAGTTCGTTAATCAAAAATTCGTTAAAGTGTTACAGAATATGAAATGATAATGAAACAAGTTCGAGTGCCCATGTTCGATTGGAAGACTACGTTATTCCAAATTTGAGGGCTCTAAATACCGTTGTTTTTTCACAATGCGAGAAACATTCATGCGTTCATGCAGATTCTTCATTATTCAGTTTCTTTAAATATAATACTTGGCGATAATTTTTGGTGGCAACAGTTTGAAAAGAGAACGAACGCAGAAAGTGAAACGACACAAAAGGCCGTTTTGAGACTAATAGTCCTTTGGGTCTACCGCCCCTTTGGGCTAAAAATGTAAATTCTACCTTTTACACGTTCATACATGCTTAGAAAAATTTTGTTTGCATAATAAAAAAATAAAATTCCTTGTTTAATGGATAATTCCTTGTTTACTAAACTGAATCACGAGAGATAAAGAGCTAAAATCAAAAGTATGTAATGAAAATATCTGTTTAAATAGTTCTTGAAATGTAAAAAATAAAAATATTAGTAATTTATATTTTAATGTATTATTTAAAATTGACATTAAAATGCTAGAAACAGGAGTAATTTTCTATTTTCGTTATTTTTTTTAGTTCTCAGGTTAAAGCACCGTAATGTCAATCATTCTGATTTCTAAAATATAAGATCCTTTACAGATCTTTTAAATTGCAACAATATAACGTTTAATTTTAGCACAACCTATAGAATCGCTATCGACTATGTGAAATTCGTAATTATGTTTTGCTATTTTTTGACCGTAATAAATTTTATTAATACTAACAGAAAATTGCACGAAACAGAAGATTTTCTAGTTCTGTGTACCTTTGTGGGGTTCCACCCTTTTATTTCACAGTTCAGTGTGAGAAACCTTGTACACCGATAAGCGAATGATTGCATGAGTATATGAACAGAGCTGTAAGACTTAAGCAGGGTTAACTACCCTATATTTCTAAAAAGAAGAATCAACACAGCCGGCTCCTATCTCAGAGCGTACAGCAATGCCTCCACTTGGGCTTGAACTCAAACTAATAAGAATTAAAACTTAACTAATGCTTAACTAAAAGTTATAGCCGAAGCAATCAGGATTCTAAGTAGTTCGCCCCTAATTCTCAATTAAGTAGGCTAAGCTATCAAGGGCCTGAAGTACGGCCGAGCGTAGTAATTAGCTTAGAGAGAGACGTAGCCCAAAGGCAAACGCGCGCTAGTCAGAAACTGTGGCTCTCTAACAAATTCAGTGAAACATTGACTTAAATACTACTCTAACTCATTTGCATTAAACGCATTTTTGAAAATACATTTTGGTAGGAAATTGTAAGCTGAAGCTAGAAGAAATAGGAAAGTTACATAAATTTTAAATAACTGTTATAAAATTAGAATAAACCTTACACCTTGGTTGCAGAATTTAATTTTTTCTATTTGTAAGTTCTTACTTTAAGCCAGCATTTTCCAGACTCTGTTCCAAGGAACATCGGCGTCCATCGTAAAATTTTGAAACTGAGGTCAGAGAGCACCGAAATGTTTTCTGCTATTATGTATTTAATACAATCTAAAGCAATTCTTAAAGTGAATTTAAAGCTAAAGCATTAAACAATGTGGTTTAAATCATTCGTGTATTAAATTAATATAAGGCCAGATCACTTGCATTTAAACGCATTTCTGTTAGCGTTTCTGTTCTGTGCTCAGGAGGAAAAATGTATTTCATTGTCATTTTGCTATTTTTAAAGTGTTAATTCTATTTCAATTTTTGCTTTTGCATTTGTCTCCCTATTGAAACTCGTAAGTAAATATAAGATAATATACTAATTAATAAGTGTAACATTTTTTATCATCAAAAGTACTTTCGTTCCCAAAAATTATTATTGTAGTTTTCCACAGCGATGGAGATGCATCAGAAAAGTCGAATTTCGGAACCACTTTTCTACCTGTAAAAAGCTTATAAATAAAAACCTCAAAGATATGTCAGTCGCTGAAAACTAAAAATGCTTTTTTATAATGTTAATTATTTCACTTATTCAGTTTTATGTGGCATTTTTGTAACATCAAAAACTAAAAAATATTTCTTCATATGTATAACATAAAAATTCGAATAAACGTTTATTTTGTATATCGAATATATGCTTTTATTTATAATATATAAAAGAGAAAGCTTACTTCAGTGCTCCTTAAACATTTTAGAACTCGGAAAATTTTCCGCGATGGAAAATGTTCGAGAAACACTAGTTAACCTTTGAAAATTTCTGCTTGTCTTTTATAATTACTTGGATCACCCTGTCGTCAAAGGGAGTACGATAGGTTCGAATCTCTAAGAAAGCATGGATGTGTTGCTGTTGCACAACTTATCTGTTGGTAACATTAGAATAAGCCCACGAAATTCATTGTGGTAAGAAGTGCCAGATTGCCTCTGTCGTTAACAAGAACCTTGAGCGCCATATAGAACGGTTCCGAGGGTCTTTGATTACTCTTCCCCTATCACCAGCCTCTCGATAGAACTTTCGGCTCGCCGCATATTTAGAGTTTCCCCATGCCGCACAGACACTATATGTTTACAAACATCCACGCCTTTCTCTGGGATTCAAATCCGGGTACTTCGGTATGGCAGTCAGCGTTGTTAACCACTATCCCGACTGGACGTCAAGCATGGATGTTTTTGAGCGTACAGTGTGTTTCAGGCTTGAGGCATTTCAAATCATATCGTGTCAAGCGTCCTGTCGGAAGATAGATGCTCAGGGTTATATACTCAAGGTTAAGACAACCACGGGAGCACTTTTTTCTTCTTGGCCGCGACAGAATGCAGGAACTTAGTGTGATGGTGACGTCCGCTAGGTGACATAAGTCAGTGACCTCAAACTGGTGGCCCTCAAAGACATTTCAATAATGTATTTGTTGCAAATATGGTACTGCGAAGATTCAATATTTTAGCTGTTCAAAGTTAAAGTGATATTATTTCCATTTCCATTACAAACAAACATAAACAATGCGTTAGAAAATCCAGTGACGAAGCTAATTAACTTAAAATTTGATATAAAACTTATTCAGAGATTTAGATGTACAGAATTTGATAACTTGTACTCTTACTTCTGACAAAAAACTAAATAAGCTTCGTTACGAATTTTTGTACTAAGAATAATTGCTTTGTTTGGGAATACAATTATATCTAGCAAATTTGTTTCGCCATTGAAACGTAATGAGAAATGAACCCGATTGACCAATGAGCATCTAAAATCCGTCACGAGGATAGTTTTCTAATAATTTCTCTCCAAGGTTACAAGCATTATTTGAACTGAAACACCATCAAGTTTTAAGCTATAATAAAGAAGCTTATAATTATTTACATACGAGCATATGTAATTTGCTTTATGCGTCGAAGAAAAATTTAATAGATTAGAGAAAGAGATTATATAATTTATCTAATTTAATTAGTAATTTATCTATTAATTAGATAAATTAAATAAATTAGAGAAAGAGACTAAATTGTCTTTATTTATTCTCAATATCTGTCACACATGTCAATTTTTTTTCTGAAAACATAACAGGTTTCATAATATGTTTATCATTAGTTATATTAACATATTATAAATTTTCGAGAGCAATATCAGTATGAGAAATTAATATTTAGTTTCTAATATATTGGAATTACAAAATGTTGCCAACAAAAATATCTTACAAATGCTTTAGATTTCAGGTAAAAAATAAATACAAATTTCATTTTCCCCCTTTGCGATATTATTATAATTATTATTAATATATTTCAATAAAATTTAGTAAACGGAATTTAAAATTTATTCAAAATATTTTCCTCCTTTTTTGCTTCCTTGTACAAAGTAAACGAAGTATTATAATCACAAAAAATTCCGGCTATCATAGGTCAACGAAAATATCCAATTTGACCGCTATCGAATATAATTTAACGATGTTTTCGGCTGACATATGTACGTAGGGGTAGAATAAAGTCCTTTTTTCCTTAAACGAATTATAAAACTGATTTAAAATGGATTCAGAAGAGATTTTTTTTCTTAGCGTCTGCCCGTGTGTAGGTACGTATGTATGCATATCGCATAACTCTAAAGCGAGTTTCCTGAGAACCTTGAAATTTTGTATGTACGACTGCTATAATATGTAGTTGCATACCTCCCTTTTTGATAGCAATTGGTGGCACCAACATATAAATATATACCCACTATGTATATACCTACCCTATAATTTTTTCTAACTCGACTCGGTGAGTTCACTTTTTTTATTCTTATATGTTGGTAAATTGTGCATTATTTGCTTTAAAAATGAGTAAATTATATTGTTCTTATTTTCCGGTTAGAATTTTTATGCCTTTAGTTAATCTGCACGCAATAGTTATCGAACTATTAATAATTTGAAAGTTGTTTAAGTGTATCTAAATCTAAATTTTTTTTACCATAGCAGCCATGTTTGTTTACACTTGAAACTTAGCAGAATAGTGAATTCAGGTTCTGCACCTTGAGTGTCTTTTTGCCGAGTGAGTCCAAAATTGAACTTTCATTTTTGTGCACCGATAAATCTGCTTTGTTACGTGCTGGTCAAATTGCTTGTTTTAGTGTAGAAACTCTAATTTTAATTGCAAAAATTGTTTTTTTTTATTGTTTCAACTGTATTTAATGTTTTACTTTTTTTCCTATATTTTTCAATTTTTAATGAAGATATTTGGAGGTTTTATGTATTTTTGCTTTGCCGTGAACTGAGAACAAATTTAATTGAATGAGAAATATATGTCTAATGGAATTCTAGGAAATAACTTTAATTGAAATGCAGCAAAAAGTGCGTATAATTTAATATTCCGTGCGAGGAAGTCATGTGATGTAAACATCAGATTATTTAAAAAAAAACTCATTAAAAATAATCTGGCCTTTAGCTGGTTTGGGATCGTGCATTTGTTCCGCATACAGTTTTGGTTTGAAACCACAACCTAACACATACGTACCACTGACACATGTCAGAACACAAGTAACTACTTTGTAAAGAATTTAAAAGAGAATTATTTGTAATGCGACTATGAAAACCTCAGTATTTTAAATAGAAAAATGCTTAAGACTAGTGGATTTTAAGTTTAAGATGCAGAACCCTTTCCGTACAATAGAATTTTTGAGAACACAGTTTTTGTTAAGTTTTTAACGTGACATCAAACAATATAATTTTAGTTTAAAAAATTATTTGCTGATTCCTGATTATTACATCTTGCCCTTCAAGGATCTGCAGATCACTATTTAAAAATGACAAACTTATGCTTTTATGCAATTGCTCAGACAATTTTCTTGCATGCTTGTGATACACTACTTATCTATTCAGTTCGGTTTTCTAGCGGCCGAGCTGTAAAAGCTGTAAAATCGCAGAACACTGGTAGTTCCAAGGGTTCCATTCCAGGCAAACGCTCTGGCTGCATGAGCGTTTTCGTGGTTTTCCCTATGTGTAACGGGCATACCAACCAGTTCCCCGTAGAAAGTCTTTCACGAAGGCATCTCTCCTCTTGGGCAGATAGTCCTAGTGTGCTTTGCTATAATCTACTAAACCAAGCCTAAATCAAATCCATCCAATTTAATATACATAGTATTCCAAACTTATTTAAATACAAAAGTAAATTGTCGCTGACTTAAAAATTAAAAAATACGGTGGAAATTTATATTTATACCCCAGGAAGAGCTTGAAATAAATGATTAATTTAAGGTAAAATTCAGATATTTCTAGAAATATGTTTTCATTCCTTTCAGGAGAATTCTTTCCTTACTGCATTAAAAAGTGTCTGATACTAAAATAAGGAACTCGTACTTTATTATTTCTTAAATACAACTGAAATAAAATAATTGTTCTTATCATATGATCGCTGACTAATTGGTCTGTTTGCTAGGTGAATAATTTCTAATTATTCAGGGATTTAAAATGGTACTGTAAGAAATTCATTTTAAGTTTAAGAAATCAGCACACGAGAATGATTTTAATACCGCTAATTTGTTTTTCTTAAAATGCAGAGAATATTTAAATTAAGCTTTAGGAAACAATGAATCTAACGCTGTTAATTTTTTTCGCAAGATATTGAGAATATTTAAATTAAGCTTTAAAAATAAGAATATTTTAATTAATTCTTTTTCTATACTGCATCTTTTCAATATATTTTTATGACTTTTATTCCTGGCATAGCAACAAGCGTTGAAATTTCGCTATCTGTACCATCAGAATAAAAAAAGTCTAGCTAAGTTATAATTAAATAAGTATCTTTATTTATTAACTGCAAGGGAAAACTTTGCATCAGAGAATATGTAAAAAAAACCCGTTGCCAAAATTAATACTAAATCGATAGAGGAAGAAAGCGTAAACTTTAGATAATTAGAATTCTTCAAATATTAAGTAACGGATATTTTCTGTTTTGCGATTTCTTAGATTTACTTCGCATTTTGTAGTTAATATGCAGATTTGGATCATTAGTAGGTTTTTTTTTGTAAATTAAAGAATGAAAAACTTATTTACTGAAAATTAAAATTCTCTCTATTCTCACTTATTCGTTAATTCTATAAGAATGATCAAAGATGAATTCTACAAAATGTAAATTCCGCAACTTTAGAAGAATCGCTTATATGACATATCAAATGGCATAACATAAATAATATAGGATCATATTTGCTTTAGGGATAGTTCGTTTTTTATTTTTATTTGCAAATGTCAGTTACTAAATATAGACGAAATGACATGTTTTTTTTCACGTCTACGATAATTTTTTAAACCTGATTGTTTTTGAAAAAAGTTATTCGAAACGTTTTTGGTAAAAAAATATTCAAATATTTAAAAAATAAAGTTATATAAGCTTTCGGACAATTTGAACAAGCAGTTTATATTTAAAAGAAGCATCAAACATCTTATACTCCGTTACATATCACTTAACTAAAATTACACGTTTCATGCGCATTGACGAAATTTAGCCAAAGGAGCAGTTTTAAGGGAGAATGCTCCATTTTGTTCCATTTCTCCCTAAGAATTGCTTGTAGTTAAACTTTTGAAGACTCCCGTGTTTAATTATTCTTTTGTCGAACTCACTTCATCATGTTCGATAGGATTTAAATTTGAACGATATGGAGGAGTTTTGATAACTTCAGTACAGTTTAATAATAACTACAAGCGAACGTTTAGGGCAGCTGTGTATTTAAGATCATTATGCAGGTAGAACTTGAATGAATTATTTTGAATTCCGTGTTTTCTTGCAGATTCTTTCAAGTTTTTCATTAACAATACTTATACTGATCCATGCAAAGTTTCTACAAAAAGCAAAATTCCTAACGCAGAGGCAGCGAAACATCCCCAAGCCATGATGTTTTCACCAAGCTGCTTAACAGTATGCAATATGTTATCAGATTCAGTTTTTCATTTCGATATTACCTCTCACAGCAGTTCGTCCATCGGAACCAAATATATTAAATTTTGATTCTTTCTGAAAACATAACATTGTTCCAATATGATAATCGTCGCTCACCACGTATATTGCCAATGCCAAGCTTGTTTTCATTGTTTTCTTGTTGAAGAAGAGTTTTCTTCTTGCTGATCGCCCATTGTAGCCATGTACGCTAATGACTCGTCTAACAGTTTCAGGGTTAAATTTTATTGCAAACTGCTCCTTTATATCCGTTTGAAGTGATACAACACTACTTTTGGACTTTTGTTTGATTTTTTGCAGAATTAATCTCCGGTTCCTCCGTGTTAGTTTGGAATGTGGTCTAGACTTCAGCGCATTTTGAACAATTCCACGCAATTTCCATCGTTTTAATGCATCAAAGATAGTGGAACGCTTTGCATCAAGGCTACTTTGAACATTTTGAATACTTTTATCAACTTCAAAATCCTGAATAGTTAAATTTCGAAAAGAATTTATCATTCAGTTTTAGCGTCTTTCCATGTTCACTTCAGATGAGGAATTATTAATTTTGCACAAGTGATTGTTTCCAGGTGCAAACGGTAATTGTTGTCATATATTTATTTTAATTTGAAACAAAAAAATTAAGAAACATAAGCTTGCGAAACATCTCAACGTATTTTTCGAATGTTTAAATTATTGAGTTACTGATTAACGAATTTGGGAAATTATTTTACCGTAAAAAATATTTTGATGATATTTATAGTATAGCAATCACGTCTTAAAAGACAGATAAAATAATATATTAAGAAACCATCTAGTCTTAATAAAGAAGAAATTTTCTAAGAATCTTTCTGTTACTGACTTTTCATAAAGCAATCCGCTTTATAACTCACCAATATAATATAGCGATCGAACCATGGTTTCTGTAACACGTTCAATAAATGATTTATTAAAAATTTTTTAACATTTAGATCTTACATATATCATATAAAATATATTTATTTACTTATGGTACCCGAAAACTGAAAAATACAGAATAATTAGAACGTTTCCAATATGCGGAGCGTGTTAAAAATTCAAAGAGTATCTAACGCAATTATTCTAAAATATGCAAGACATTTTCCATCTTTCAAACAAATAACGAGCTCTAATTATATGTTTAATTTTAAAGTACAGAGAACACTTTATATGTATTTTGGTTATGAATACGTAATAAATGCAGATACGATTGTTTGAGCAGTTACGCACATAAACTTTACACCCAGTTATTATATTTTAATATACGTTTTAGAGAGTTGTTTTGCGTATTCTTTTCAGGCGGTAGCTTGTTCTTTTTCTTTTTAGAAGATTCATTATTCAGTTAAGTAAAGAATTCTAAAAAAGGAATTCATTGAGGAAAATAAGAAAACAACGAGTAATAAAATTAACACGAAATTTTACTTTCTTAGCGATGGCACTAATACTGATCCGAATATAAATTTCCCAATCCGAATTTGGAAATATTCTCGAGTATGTCGAATTCTCCTTACTGAATAACCTTCAGAAACAAAATCGGAAGTGTCCAGCACATGATATCCAATACGTGATCGTTTGAGTTCCGCCTATTCCACTTTAAGACATGGAACTGGCGAAAATGCAACTAACATATGACGTTTTGGTTGATCGTTTGTAAGAAGAGCTTAATTAATTTATAAGCTTTATGTTTCAGTATTAATAATGTATACTACTCATTGTTTATTATTCTAGACTCCCATACAATGGGCAATGATAACCACACGTTCGCATGTACACAACCGTTCTCATACATTGATTTGAAAATATCGCATCACTCTTATCATTATAAGTGTCTGTCATAGTGGTTAGACAGTGTTTCGAAATCACAAATTAATGATTTAATAATCGGAAAATTTTTAAAAGCAGCATATCTTTAGTATTCCAAAAACACTGTTAAGTGTTGTCACAGATTTCTTTTTATATTAGCTACATTATTTGCATTCGATATATTATTTATTTAAAAATAATAAGCAGCCCTAACATTTGGTAGCAGCGCCTTTTTATTTGGCAAGCGATTCGGCACAAAAATTAAGCGAACAGAAAATCGAGTATTAAGCGTAATACAATTAATTGTTCTATAATGAAAGCTGGTCTTCATAATGGGCTTATTTCCATTACATTTAGCATAATTCCGAGAAGATATTTTTACAATTTTTTATACATGAAAATACTGTTAGTGAAATTATATGTGAAATTGTACTATATTTTACGTAATGTAGCATGAAAATCTGAAGAGCTTTGCCGGAAAACTAAGAATACACAGCAAGTCTATTTAAGATTGAGTAAATGGTTATCTCGCTGAATTGGTGAGATATCGCACAAATTTGGCGACAAATCACTAAAACTCTCCAAACTTGGAGATATTTTACTCCGGGCCCTGTATAACTGTAATTGGTATTGTAATTGAATAACTTAATTGATCCCTATAAGTAACTGTAACCGTAAATGCATTCCAGTAATTTGGAAAAATAGAAAGTACTAGAGATTTCTCGGGGGAAAGATATGTAAGACCGAAAAGAACGTCAGTTCTCAGTTGTTTAGCTGAGCATTGAGAGAGCTCCGTAGGAGCTTCGTTTTTTTTACATGCGCTTTGCATTGCCTTGTATTTAACATTCTTAGTAGTTTGAAGTGTAACTATTAATTGCGGTTTGTGATACTGACAAGAGCTGTGGGAGTATTTTGTAGAAGTTTCCCGAACTGTAAAATGTTCCTTTTTGTAAAATACATTTTATCAAGCTACAATCGGTTCTGGGTGCATTCAGTTTATTCTGAACCCCTACGCACGATTTCAATTGTTTTGGATTATATTAAATTCAATTGTTTTGGATTATAAGTTAATATACTTTTCATTAAAAAACTGTTACGGGCTTCAAGTAAAGTACCACTTTCGGTTGTCTATTAAATATTGTTATGGGTTTCCTGTAAATACTACTTCCGGTTGTCCAATTTTACCCAAAATCCAGTCAACTTTCTATATGAATGTAGAAACCGAAAATATAAAAATTGAAAATTTTAGAAGTTTTATAGAAGAGCTATGGTGAACGAAAAATTCATCGCAGCCATAGACGCAGACAGCCATCATTCTAAAAATTAGTAAAACCGTGTTATGGGGAACCTAATTCCTTTTTCTATGCATGTAAGTTGACGGAGGGTAAAAATTGAGAAAAACTTTATTTAATAGAATAAATTTTTAATTAAACCAAAATCTGAAATCTGAATATAATGAGATACAACAATTTAAAGAATACAATTTCGAATAAGGCAATTTGTTACAAAAATGCAAAAGAGGTTTCCTAGCTGAAATACGTAATTAAAACACTTAAACCTTTCTGAACATTATTCGGTAAAATGCTTGAAACAAATATAATACTTGAAGATAATACTTGAATAACTGCTCAAATATTTTCCAGATTCTTTTATACTTAAAGCGAGTGTAGTATTTGGTGGATTATTTCAAGAGTGAATTTAAATTCAACACAAAGGCACGAAACTCTCTTCATAAAGTTAGGAAAAACCAGAAGTGTGTTTTTTTATAAGAGTTTATAAAAATACAGAGTCTGCACATTTTTGGACGACTTTCAATGTAATTACAGGAACATTTTAACAAAATTTTTTATGTTTTAAATGCTCTGTTTAAGAACCCTTGTTCGTCACTGTCTTTATAACCCTAATTTGTAAGACAATAAAGCCTCTTGTAGTATCGGAAAATGTATTTTATTCCATTGCTCTCGAACAGCTTTCCAAAGTCTAAGGAGGTTTTAGGTCCACGTTTGGACAACCCGCTTTTACGTCATATCCTTACCAAATCTTCAAATCAGAAAATTTTATAGGGATATGAGTAAAGGGTATGACTTTCATAAACGTTTCTTCTTCGTTGTGTTCATGAAATTAACAGTAGATTGTGACGTGTCGCTGTTTTGCTTTGTCTTGATGCAATTCTACTGATTGACCACACTGTGTGTAAAGAGAAGATGTTTCATATTTGAAAATTGGGTATAAAATATGTTTTTGATAACATATGAAGTTGATCTTAACATTTTTCTCTACTCGCTCCCTTTTAAAATTGGCGTCACATGAAGATCCAGCGACAATATTAAATCCCTTATAAAAATTTTCTTCAGATTTCATAAATCGTGCTTTAAGATTTTTTTCTCCTCTTTGGTGATAATGGATGGATTTCCTTTTATTGCAATCATTAAGTACATCCTAGTACTGTGACAACATTTTTCCATCTTTGTCCAGATAAATGTTTTTACTGGCCTTTGACTTAGCGGATTTTCTTTTAACATTAATATCTTACTTTTATAACATTCGAAGCATTCCTTTTTTTCCTTGGGTACGTATTTGGAACAATGTTTCTAATTAAAGCTAAATTGTGAAGTTTTTTTTCCTTCGCTGTTAACAGCATTACCTAGCGTAGTTTTCGAAAAACCATGGCTTTCACAACATTTTTTAATAACTAGATACGAATAAATTTCTTCAGAAAAAACACAAATATACCCTTCCATACATTGCTTCGTTAAAAGGGACGTTTTGCATGAAAACAAAACTGCCAAGTAGCAGACGATAATTGATGCTTTCAAAAATGTAGTTGCAGCTAAAAAAATTCCAAGCAGAAGATTGTTTACATACAGCAAAGCAAAATAGTCTAAATATTGTGCAAACAGTCTCCAAAAGCAGTGTGGCTTTAAAGACTTCTATAATGTTATGTTGACTGTTCAGCTACCAATAAAATGAGAGAATTTGATTCTTTTTTTTAATCAATGCTTCTTTATAACAGTAAAAGTATTCTTTTCAAGTTCTGAGCTAAAACATTGTAATTTGTTTTAGATTAGTATTCGAAAGTTTCAAAGACTTCAGATACAGTGTCTCGCGAAAATGTTCGTACACTTTGAGAATTTTCAGAAAAAGCGCTGTAACTTGGAACTTAATTTGAATATAAAGCCAAATTTTTTTTCGTATTATCTCTATAGGATTTTGAATAAAACCAAGCTTTGTAATTCTTAATACTAGCTTATTTTCTTTTTCTAAAATTGAAAATGTAAGGGAACGCAGATAAAATACGCCACAAAAGTGATTGTACAACAAAACATTTTTTCAAATTTCATAAGTAAAATTATACTGTCACTTTTTTTTTATTTTTGCACTTTTATGACGTTTAAAAAATTATTTGTCTTTATTTTTTGCTTGCTTACTCATATTTTATTTAATGTTTAAAAATGGCTCATAGTCATAAGGAAACAACGAACAGCATAAAAAAAGCTGATCATTTTTTATCATAAGGATGGAAATTCGATTCGGGATATCGCTAAATCAGTAAATGTATCCCATTCTGCCGTCTCTGCGAAGAAAATGTTTTGGGAGTGCAAAAGAACAGAAAGCTTCGGCTTTTCTTCTCAAAATCAATGGCAGTAAGCCCGAAGCGTATTGAAATCATGTCTTATTTGCATACGAAATCAAATTTATCATTTTTGGCTCCTATGGGCGTATAATTGTATGGAGGAAAAAAATGAGGAGCTTAATCCCAAGACCATGGTTGCAAAGGTAAAGCATAGCGGTGGAGGTGTTTTTGGATGAGGGTGCATGTCAGCATCAGGATTGAGTAATTTAACATTTATTGATGGGACAATAAACCATGCTCTTTCTTTAAACATTTTAAAAGCAAATTTAAAATTAGCTGCCCAAAATTTGAATACTGGAAACAACTTTATTTTTTATCAAGGTAACAATTCTAAGCACACGGCCCCCAACGTTCTCCTTTTGGGCGTCTATAATTTTCCACAAGTTCTGAAAACACCACTTCTGTAACCAGATTTTAACCCAGAACGTATCTGGAGAGAATTAGAAGTTATAGTATGAATACACAATCTTAAAACAAAAACCGAACTAAGGAGAGTAATGGTGGAAGAATGAAGAAACATTGATGCAGATATTAAAAAAACGTTTGAAAGACGTTTGAAAGCTGTCATAAATACTGCAGGATTACTGACTGAGAGAAATATTACAATTTTTACTAATATGGGGCACATTTCTTTAAAGCGTACGAAGACTTTTCTGGGGTAACTTTTCTATTGCTTTTTTATCATTGATTTTCCAAAAAACGTTTTAATATAGTCATAAAAATAATTAATGTAGTTTCGCTAAGAGAAAGTTATAGCTATTGTTAAAAAAATTTCATTCTAAAATATTATTTTTTATTAATCAATAAAGCAATATTTCACTGAAACTCGTAAGTGTACGAATACATTTGTGAGCCACAGTATCTGGGATTCAGTGTTTGGAAGATTCGAATGTCCCATCCCTCTTACATTTCTTTACTTAAGAATGTTAAAACCCTTTTGATGTTCAGGCAATGAGCCATCATTTTTGCGCTTTGCATTTTTTCTTAAGGTCGAATTTTTTAAAAGTTTATTTCATTTTTCACTTTTGACTTGTTTTGGTACGAAATACTCTACATTCTGGAAAGGAGTTATTTACGCAATCAAATGCAAGTTTCTTACAATCGCAGAAGATCTTGAGCAAATTGAAAACATGCTTGTATCATAAGCGCAGGGTTTCTTTTCTTTTAAATTAAAATTTAAAACGTGTCGCTAAACTAATTTCTTTCATATAAGGAGAAATTGTTTTTAGTTATAAATTATAATTTTCCGTTAAAGGAATTCGGAACAGCATGGACATCTGGTATTTTTATTATTTACTCCTGGTATAAACGGTAAAAGACTCTAATAAGGAATATCAGTTGATACCTTAACATTGTATGGTTAATGTGCATTGTTTACGTTTCTCGTTAAAATATTTAAATTAAAAACTGAAATGCTTTAGAGATGTTTATTAAGGGTGATGGGCCAAAATAGCCTTATTCCTAAACAGCCTTGGGGATTTTATTCTCGATTTAGCCGAACCGGAAATAGCTTTTGACCATTACTCCCACATTAACCTTTATTTTATTTCCCCTAATGTAAACAGGCATATGAACTTAGAATGAGCATCCTCCATGCATATGAACTTAGAGTGAATTTAGGATAATTCAACACTCAGTTCGTTGTACCAAGCAATCACGTGGTTCGCATTAGCGTATTTTCTCATTTGATCTTTCTAGAAGACAGTTTCTAATAGCTTCGTTCTTTTCCTTTTGTTATTCCCTATTCTTTTTCCTTTTGCTAGTTTGTTGCAGTATGCTATACTGGTTAAGTTAAGAGTTCTTTAAACAAGGTCTTTATGGAAAATAATAAAACTCAGATGGGACAAAAGGGCCTAGTTTATGATGGCAAGTCTTTTATACTGAAAGATACCGTATATTCCGGAATATATCCCGTACTTTTACTACAAAAATTAAGATAAAAGATATAAAAGATATACGCTGGATATAAAATAATATATATAAAAGTAAGGAATAAGTATAGAAAAATGTATAAAGTAATTTAAAGTAATTTCTGCATGTAACTGCGAAAAATAAAGGGGGAGAGTTCTATAGCTGCCGTTCAACTGGCACAATTGCTGGAATTCATTTAATGTCTCGAAAGCGAGATTTAGGATATGTATTAGATTTATATATAGCATTGTTCGAATATAGGTATTTTGACACAATATCGGACATTTTCTGAAATGACATGCCAATATTTTTCCATATATTGATTCTACGACTCAAATTATGCCAAACTGCTAAGTTTTGTAAAACTCACACGAGCAGTTTTTAAAAAATTCGCTCTCAAAATTTTAGCTCCTCAATGTTAATTGAATTTCGTATATACTATTTATTAATATGCTCTTTTTTATTAAACTTATTTGATTGTTCCTTTCATATTTCGAAATTTATGTTCGTTCCAAACAAAATTCATCAATTTTTTATTATTTATTTTCAAAATATGTGTTTTTAAATAATTTTTATATATTTTTCTAAAAAAAGTTAAATTATAGCCTGTAATATTTTTGCCATCATCTTAAAGTACATGTATTTCTAAGCATACCTGCAAAAAATTAGAGTTTTTTATTCAAAATTTCCTAAGATATACGTGAATGAACATTTTGGCGTGCTTTGAATTTCGGCGTATTTACTGTAAGCGACAATAACGAAAATGTGGTTTACTACGCACTCTGTTAAAATTATTTGAAAGTAGAAACGATGACCTTTTCTTCTGCTCGTAGACCATGAGAAAAAGGAAAAGAAAATAGGTTGCTATAAATTAAGTATGACAAGTGAATTATTCTTGGCGCAAACTGAAAAAATTTCTCCAAGATAAATTTTTAAACTTCTTTGTAAATAGCTCACAAAAAATTACAAAATTTAATATCTAGGCATAATTTGAGTCGCACAATCTAAATATGAAAAAACACTTGTATGGGTTTTCAGAAGATGTCCGATTTTGTCTCAAATTGCCTATGTTAGGACAATGCTATATATAAATCTAATATATATCCTAAGTCGCGCTTTCGAGTCATGAAAAACGCATTTTGAATTTCGTCAATCGACCCAGTAGAACGGATATATAGAACTGTCCTTTGTTTTTCGCAGTGAACCTGAATGCTTTTTATTTAAAAGAAATGACATAGCTTATGAACTTAAAAATTTTCATTATCGGATAATGTGAAAAGTTCCTCTTGTTCGTGTTCCGTTATATCTTCAGGCACATCATCGAATTCTGTTTCATCTTCACCGTAACAGTTACGCTGATCCATAAATAAGTAATCATCTTGCCTTACATCTAGATTGTGAGATAAATAACATTTTTAAATTTACTTTTGAATTATCTCAAGTTTAATTTCATTCCATGCGTTTATTATCCACTCACACATTATTTCTAGACTCACATAACGCATTTGTCTTCTTTTTGTAATTATTTTTTCACCTTCTAAAATCCATGTATTCCACTATGGTTTTAAATTTTCTTTGAATGGTTTAGTGATACGCACATTTAATGGCGTTAATTCACCTGGAATAGCTGCCATATCTGTTTTAGACTCTTTTAACAGTTTCTTCGTATTATTCGTTAGATGGGATCTGAACATGTCCCGAACTAAAAGACTTTCTGGATTCTTAAGCAACAGGACGCTTTCGGCAAAGACAGTACAACTCCAATTATTCGAACTCCGAATATCCGAATCGCTTTCAGAATTGAAGAAATAATTAACGTACTGCGATTCGCCAAATAATGATAATGCAAAATAATTTTAAATGATGATGAAATTATTGAAAGCGTCGAGGAAGAACAGGACCTAAATGTCGAAGTTGAAGGAGACACGGGACCATCAGCTATTGGAGCATTTGCCGGCCTTGAAGTGGACGGAGCCTCAGCCCGAGTGCGACCACATGCAACTTCTCATTGTCAAGCGCATGCGCGACTTCGCTCCCCGTAAACGAATGAAGACAGTCAAACAGCTTACTTTAACCAATATATTCCTCAAGTAATGACTTTCAGCACTTGTAAGTACTGTACAGTGCGCTATATAACGTGTACGTAAAAGTGTTGCCTTTTCATTTTAATAAATTAAAACCTCTTTTTCTTTAAAAGTATACATACAGTAATTAATTAAAGTGTACGTAGACCCTTTCTTCGGAAAAAATCCAACTTTTTGAATTTTTGATTATCCGAATGGGGTCCGATTGCGATTGCTTCGGATAAAAGGAGTTCTACTGTATTACTTATCCAGAATTTCACACCGTTTTTGTCCATCTATCCTTTCTTGTGAACATGAATGAAAACACCATTTGGGAAATTACATTTCGGTGCCTGTCGTCTTTCTTTTAAAAATAACAATGGGTATTAATTTTTGTACCGTCCGCTAAGCAAGAAAGCACTACGGTGAGATGAAATTGTTCCTCACCCGTTGTTTTATGTAAACAGTTCTTCTGCCTTTCACGTGAATCAAGCACGTATTGCCCCCCATATCGCTTGTCCATTCAGTATAGCATTGTTCAGAAACCTGGGAAAAATCTTTGAATAAATGACTTCAAAAATGATATTTCACATGTATCTTTCATGTTTCTTTGTAAAGAAAAGGGTGCGCGTTATAGCCCGGAACATACGGTATACAAAAATTGGAAATAAGCATTGGGTTTGCTGATTTAACACTTGCAATTTCCATAAGTACAGGCGAGAACGTGCTTGCCTGGAAAAGTCGTGTGCAAGATGTAAAGCCAAAACTAAGGTACAGAAACGCAAAATGACTGTTTATAAAGGATGTCGGGAAGAATTAACTTCCATTCCGATAATACACATGTAATAAAAATGATGGATGAAATGTGATAGTAAAGCTGTTGCAGTAAGAAAATAACAAATGAAAAATTGTCATGGGTAAACCACCAGTAACTATCGCAATATTACTTCTTTAAAAGAAATCTACATTTCATTTAAAAGAAATCTACATCAGTTCCAATAAGAAAACCTAGTAATTTTAACATTAAAGTATCTGACGAATACTTGCCGATATCTGATGATAATTGAGTCCTGCGCGAAGTGTCTGCCTCAGTTACCTTATAAGGTGTCTAGTTTATAATCTAAAGCCTCAAGGGCACATCACATGAAGGAGCCTTGAGCGAAGAAGTCTGAAAAAATGATATTGGAAGAACGAAAGACAAACACGAGAGATCCGGATTTCGAAAGATCACACACATCAGCAGTAGGAAAGTCTTCAGTGAACTAGAACGTAAATAAGAGAAGTAAGGGGAAAAACATGTTTGGAAAGGTTCTTAAGTGTAAGAACCTTGCCAGGTCCGGTCTGCTTGAAGAAGAATACATTCAAAATAATAAATGCAAGGGAAATTGGAGTAGATGAAAGGTTAGTACAAAAATGCAAATTCAACTTCAATACGCTGAAATTCTAAGCTTATGCTGCTTTTATTTTCTTTTTTGCCAAACGCTGAATAAAAAAAATAATCTCAAAGATGTACCGTTTACTAATAAACTAGCCCTCAGAAGGAAAAACTACGCACAGTAGAGAAAGACGAAAATAATGTGTATAATTTTAAAATTTCAGAACCTATCGCTTAAAAAGCTTGGGGGTGGAGAATACGTGAGGAAATACGGTATTTGAAGAGATTATAAACTATCTTATCAACCAGACTTAAAAACACTGAATTTCAGAGCGTAAATATTTCGAAATCTAAAGCTTCCTCTAAAACCGTACAATGTAACATAAATTGCTGAATAAATGAAGCAGTAATTCTGAAACATCGTAACTGCAGCCTGTCAAGGAGCTGCCATTACTTGCCAGTCAATCCAACTAAAGATTATTCCGTGGAGATTTTCGACAGGAAATTGTTGAAACCAGAGGAGTGCTGGAACGGAGAAAAGCACAATATGTTAAGTGTCTGTCGTCTCCCTTGATGAGCGTATAATGCGAGAACTAAATGGAGGCGTTTGTGAGACATTCTTGCCGAAGAGGAAATAGATTATCCCATAAATATGCGCCTTCAGGAAGCATTGCAGGAAAGGAGTTTTAGTGTATTTGGTTGCAAATTGAAGCAACGCATTTACAAACCAGAATTTAAAATTGCAGATGCTTTTACTGCTTTTAAATGAATTTATTTAGCAAAGTTTTTACATTTATTTAAAAAAGGTTTCGAAAATTATTTGGAAACAGATCTTGAAATTTGTTTTTGAAGTACTTGTGCTATTCAGGTTTCCTTGAAATATTGAAATACTTTTCACATTATTGTAATAAAATGCAATAATAACTCAAAAAATGCGTGACTAAAAAAATTAAAGTTTAACCGCCATAATCCAGTGCAAAAAAAAAAAGAAAAATCTAACCTGAAAGGTTTCAGATTTTCACTGCGGCCCAAAAGGGTTTGTTAAAGTATTTTACTCTCTCGCTTGGCTCGCAGTCTACCAGTCTGCTGTTGCACTCACTCCTGCTAACCCATTTTTTTTAACTTTGTAGCTTTATTATTAAGCATCGTTTACTTCACACTTACGACATACGCCATAAACAGTGCAATAACAAAATCAGAAAAATTTTTAAATTAGCATAGAAGCTTATATTTAAATTTCCGATTGCAGTGTTACGTATTGGCATACGTTTTCTACTTTCTTCAATCTTTTCTCAGTTCATCATATTAATGTTCAGTTTTCTTACTAAGATAGCTTACGAAACTTTACTTGACATTTTATTATTAATGTTTTGTGTGTTATTTTTATTTATTAAATATCACGTTCTTCGCACTTACCCCACATAAAATTCAATTCAACAGCAAAATTGCAAGACATAAAAACAGAATATCCTTAGAATTTCCGACATACAATATCACGCGCCCCATAAAATTCAATTCAACAGTAAAATCGCCAGATATTCAAGAACAGCGTTTTTTCTCAACAGAACAGTCTTCGGCGCTGGAGATAAAAATATTTTATCCGTGTACTGTTGCCAATCCTCGCTTTCAAATATTTGAGTCTGTTAATCAAAAATTCATTAAAGGTTTATTAAATAAGAAATATATTATAAAACCAGTTTCAAATTCAAAATTCGGGTTTCTAAGTGTTTGGATTGAGGACTACGTTATTCAGAATCTGATGGCTATAGTTATTTCGTTTTTCCACATTGCGAAAAACATTCATACTTTCATGCAGATTCTTCATTATTTAATTTTTAAAAAACACAATACCGGGCGGTACTATTTGGTGGCAACAATTTGAAAAATGATATATATTGTTTACAGTGATTCAATTTATAATGATTCAACGCAAAATTCCATTTCGAGAATAATAGCCTATTTGTGCTAAAGCCCCTTTTGAGTTAAAATATATTATACCATTATATGCAAATATTAAATATTTTAGATATTCACTAATTATATTATTAAAAGATAAAGAATTAAACGCATTTTAGCCCAAAGGGCGTGAACCCAGGAAGGCTATTAATATCGTTTGGGTATTTTGCGTGGATTCACTATAAATGTCAGTTCGCTGGACATCAATTAATTTTGTAACTGAACATGTCTGGTGTGGGCAAAAAGCACAGCTTTAAATACCATATTGCATATTAACAAATTAAGCTATTTGAAAGTAAAAATGCAGGTCTTAAGAATATTCGTTTCTTACTTTTGAATCAGATAGATTTATATAATCATAAAAAAATCTGAATAATTTCAGATTTTAAATTATACCCAAAGGGGCATTTTCAGTTCAAAGGGGCAATTTGCCCAAAAGGATAATTAATTTCGCTTTGGCATTTTGCGTTGATTCACTATAAACCTTGATTCACTTTTCAAATTGTTGCCATCAAATATCAGAGCCCTGTATTATATTTAAAGAAATTAAATAATGAAGAATCTCTATAAATGTATGTATATTTCTCGCATTGTGGTAAAACAACAGTACCTAGAGCCAACGAATTTTGAATAACGTACGTTTCCACCCGAATATGGGCATCTGGAAGCCCAAATTTGGAATTTCTTTTATGATTTATTACATATTTTGTAAAACGTTAACGAATTTTCGATTAACAAACTCACCGATTTCAAAGCAAGCAATGGCAACACGGTATCGGAAGAAAAACATTTCTGTCTCCAGAGATGATATTTAATAAACAAAGGTAGCCCATAAAACATTAAAAAATTTTTAAATTAAAAAAATCTGAAAGCTTTTAAATTTTACGTTATGACCAAAGGGTCGTTTTTTAGCGTTTTGTGAGTTACCTTTATTTATTAAATATCATGTTCTTTGCGCTTAACCCATAAAATTCAATTCAAGAACAATATCGCAAAATAATTTTAAAATCAACATATCATTAGAATTTCCTATACCCAATTTCGCGCGCTGGAGATAAAAATGTTTTTTTCCAGTACAGTGTTGCCATTGCTCGTTCTAAAATCACTGAGTTAATCAAAAACACATAAATGTTTTACAAAATATGAAATAGAAAATAAAGCAAACTCCAAATTCCAAATTCTGGCTTCCAGATGCCTCTATTGGGGTGGACAGGTAAGTTATTCAAAATTGGATGAGTCTAGGTACCGTTGTTTTATCACATTGCGAGAAACATACATACATTTATGCAGATTCTTCATTATTTAATTTCTTTAAATGTAATACAGGGCTCTGATATTTGATGGCAACAATTTGAAAAGTGAATCAAGGTTTATAGTGAATCAACGCAAAATGCCAAAGCGAAATTAATTGTCCTTTTGGGCAAATTGCCCCTTTGAACTGAAAATGCCCCTTTGGGTATAATTTAAAATCTGAAATTATTCAGATTTTTATATTTTTTTATTATTATATAAATCAATCTTATTCAAAAGTAAGAAACGAATATTCTTAAGACCTGCATTTTTACTTTCAAATAGCTTAATTTGTTAATATGCAATATGGTATTTAAAGCTGTGCTTTTTGCCCACACCAGACATGTTCAGTTACAAAATTAATTGATGTCCAGTGTTTTTGATGCCATTCCAATCAATAACTATTCACTGGATGGTCGTAAAACTATATATCCTTTTTTCATAAATAAGATAATTATCTCACCATTTGCAATCAATTTTCGCTGTGAAGACTGATTTGTTTGTAATGGCGTATTCCTACAGATTTGTTAAAGATTTTTATGCTGTCACTGGCCATCGCAGCTTAAGAATCCGTTCTTAGATTCACTCCTAATAACACTATTGTTTTGTCTCTTAGCTTTAATATTAAGCATCGTATTCATGGCACTTACTCTAGATGAAATTTAAGATTAGTATCACAAAATTTTTAAAAACAGTCTATCATTAGAATTAGTGATGGAGCCTTAGGCGTTGCCATACCTATTTTTCTACTAGCTATATATATATATATATATATATAGCTATACATGTATATATATTATATAGGGTGCTTAGAAAGTCTCTATACATTTTTTAGAAATACGTTCTAATTTCCATTTCTTCGGAGGCGATCTGAAAGAATGCTGTCAGCAGAGCAAAGAATAGCTATTGTTTATCCCCGTACATTTGAATTAACGTATCAACAGGTGCAAGAGAACTTCGCCCTCAAATTCAGAAAATAATCTCCTACCAGAGCAGGTATTGTAACCTTGGTAAACATATTCAAGCGAACTGGGTAGTGTTAAAGATGAAGACCGTTTTGGAAGACCGTCGGTAACGCCACAAGTTGCGCAAAGCGTGCGATTACACCTAGCCCCCATCCATCTACATGAAGACTCAGCCGGGAACTCTGTATTTCGCATACTACTGTTTGGAAAACTCTCCGCTGTCATTTAAACAACAATGTCTACCACATTTAAATTGTGCACAAGCTTGATGCAGCTTGGCAAGCCATGTGCTATGATTAGTTGGAAACTGTAGATAATGAGAACTTAATGAAGAAAATTCTTTTTAGCGAGTTTTGCTACTTTTCTAACTAGTTTCTTTTTAGACACATTCCATCTCAGCGGCCATGTTAATAGGCATATTTGCCGAATGAGGCCTGAGGAACAACCAAACGCGTTATACGAATCTCAGGGAGACACACGTTAAGTTAATGTATGGATTCGAATAACTAAGCTCTGTGAGCTTTTCGTGTTTGCAGAAAGGACCAGCACTGGAGAAATTTACCGGGATATGTTGCAGCAATATCATGAGCCACAGCTAGTATCAGATGGAATTATTGACACTGCTGGCTGCCAACAGGAACCTCCCCATTTTACCATTATTGTGCGTAATTACCTTAATGGAACTTTTCCTAATAGGTGGATTGGTCGTGGATCTCAACAGCTTTGGGCTCCACAATCACCAGACTTAACTGCCCTAGATTTTTCGTATGGGATTTTGTCAAGTGCAAAGTATGCCGAGTGAAGACTAGCAGCATAGAACAATTAAAACAGGGAAATTTGGTTGCAGCAGCTGGAATTACACCAATAACTTTACATAAGCTGTTCCGGAGTGTAAGGAAATGGTGGCAATTGTGCCTAGACACTCAAAGAGGGCATATTGAATTTTACAAATTTAGTGTTCTGTCATGTTGGGTTTTCATGTAAATAACTTATATTTTAAAATAAAGCCTGTTTAAGCAAAAATATGTAGAGACTTTATAAACACCCTGTATTTCTTTAAAAACTAGCCGCTAGAATGACCAGCAGCCTAAAAGAGATATAATACAAAAGAAAAGAGTATGCAGTGATTTGAATGAGTTGAGCTAGTGTCATTTCATAAAAATATTTAATATATCTGATTAGGCATCTCATGATTTAAATGTATCTTTATTTAAATCAATCACATCGAAAAGTAGAAAAAGTAATTTTAAGAACTGCGTTTATTGCTTTTCAGTATCTTGGTCTGCTACTCAGGAACAGAAGGACTAAATTTAAACGTTAAATATGTTACGCTTTACTAAATGGCAACCTACTGACTGAAGCGCGAAAATAATAAGTACTGCGTTTGAGGCAGTGGCAACCGATTATTTAAACTAGCCAAGTTTATGGAGTAAAATTAAAAGATAACTTTTTTATATTTTGCCGAATGTCTGGCGTACAAGGGGTAAAAATGTTTTATTTTAAACAGTGTTGTCGCTTTACGCTTTCAGATTGCTGAGTATATTAAACAAAAAATTCGTTGAATTTGTAAAAAATTTGATGTAAATAAGAAAAAATTCTAAATTCGGATTTTGAGTTGTCTAAGCACGAGTGTAGAACTACGTATGTTATAAATCTGGGGGGTGTAGGTGCCGTTACTTTTCATATTGCAAAGAACATTAATACATACATTAATTTCTTCATTATTAATTTAAAAAAAAACATATCGCGTTAACATTCAGCGCAGGAATTTGAAAACTTATTCGTACAAAAGTGAGTTTCGAGACATATAGCCCCTCTGGTGCTAAAAATGATTTACCCAATTTTCTGTGAAGATTTTCTGAGCAATCGATGCACTAGATATTCCTACCGCATCCAAAATTGTTTTATGACAGGGTGAATCTTCATGCTTTCGGTTGACCACTGTCTGTATAATGTGAACTACGCAAGTTTTATTTCAGTAGTTTGAGGCATTAAAAATTATTTATGGCTAGGTGTGGTGAGCGACGAGGACAGCGAAAAAGTTAAAATTCGCAATCAGCGTTGTTAAATAACAGTCTGAGAAATGTGACCCTCATGCGTGTGAGTATACTTGTGCATTTGTGCAAAAGCAGCATTTTCCTTTCGAATTTGCCACTGTGTTTTTTCTTTATGATCGTTTTGATTTCTGTCACCAAACTGGAATAACAAACATTTGTTGTTGTAGTATAGGATCTAAATTTTTTGGCACATAAACTCTGCTAGAACCTACTCATGAACCTGGCGACTTCTCGCACATGCGTGAAATAATACCAGCACAGAAGAAGGGTGAAAATAACCATTTGTTATTTTCAACAATGAATAGAAAGGCACTTACTTCGTGCTTTACAATAACAGCGACAGCTTGTGGTGGAACTTAAGCGTTGTTACACAAATCAATCTAAATCAAAAAAGAGTAGTGCTGAACTAGCACTTTAAGTTTCGGCTAACTAGGTTGACTCGACAAACCTAGCCAACATGCTAATTATTCAGACGGCCAAAAAGGGTAAATCAGTAACTCCGGTAACAGCAAGGTCAGAAACGAAACGTTATCTGCCTAGCGAAAACATGCTCTGAATAAACACTAAGATTCACCAGTTTTTTAAATTTACACCCTGGCGAAGAAATGCGAGGGGAATTTGAGGAGTTCAGGAAAAGCAACAAAATTTGAATAATTGGTTATTTGAACTAGGGAAATCTTACAGTATTATTGCTTTGCAAAATCAAGGAACAATGGCCGTTCTTCATCCCAAAAATTGATGGCTAGAACTCTCCAAGCAGAATATTTTTCCTGAACTTGTAAAATTAGCGCTATCCTTGAGCTTCAAAGACTCTCTACCTTCTTCTGTTCCTCTTAGTTCTTGGATAACTTTGGTGAACGACTATGCTAAAGAATAGTAAAACTTTAGTTCATCACTAATAACGACATCTCATACTTTTATGATTTTTTTTTCTAATTTTTCCGAAGACTATTCCAGTTTTTCAAACCTACACAGGAATTTTACTTTTATAATGAAGCGAAATTTCATCCATCACTTCTGACATTATTTTTTTGCACGCTTCTGTCTAAGATCGACTTTTTACTTCTGCAAATATTCTTAGAGTATTTCAGTTTTTACTACTTTTTGAGAAGACTCAAAAAATGATTCCAGTTTAGAGAATTTGTCTCCAAATCTGTGTTTAAATCGTGCACTTCTGTTATTCCGGATACCATTTATTTCATCCTCTTTATTAGGTCAAAAACTAATTATTTACTGTTTGGAATTGCATCACTAAGATCGGTGATTTTTCATCGTTTTGGCGATATTAAGTTGAATTTGCCTAATATTCCCCCCCCTGAGATTTCAATATAATTTTTTAAAAAAGTAAAATGCTACTATGGTATCTTTAAGAAAACAATATATTTTTCTCATTTTGGGGACTTTTGAATTTCCTACGTCTGAAATTTAAAGTTTTCCATTTTTTTTCATGATGAGTATTTTTTAACAGGTAACGCTTTCAAATTTTCAAATATACGTCATTTTTTTCTCTTAAAATTAGCTTTATGCTTTCTTCTGATTTTTCTTTTCGAAAAACGCCTTCTGCCTTTTAAGTA
The DNA here is from genome assembly GCA_000611955.2 of Stegodyphus mimosarum. NCBI lineage: Eukaryota > Metazoa > Arthropoda > Arachnida > Araneae > Eresidae > Stegodyphus > Stegodyphus mimosarum. Next base: position 78,659 of record KK121215.1, read on the forward strand.
GATATCAAGTAAGCACTAGTTTTGCATAAAAATTATTTTCACATTTATTATCATAAATACAAGATCTTGAGAACAATCAACTCCTTCTCCTTACATTTCTGGCATCAGCATTCGTGTTTATGCTCGTGGACGCGGCCGGCGCGGTTAAACTATACAATCTTTCATTTCATTAAATGTATAGTTGCATCTGTAGATTTTTTTTTCTGCATTTCTAACAATAGTTAATATCCGCAAATTTATTTAAATATTTATGAAAAGTAAAGAAAAAAGCTTCCCAGACTGTGGAGCGAGCTAGGTGCTTCCGTTATGTAAAAAGTGAAAAGAAGAATAGAATTAAAGTATAGCAGATAAAATATAAATATTAAAAGGATAAATGTTGTGCTTAATGCTACAGTTTTGACTTTTTTCTCAGAGGTTAATATCTATGAACACGACTGCGCTAAATAATGTTAAAGCTTCAGCATATCGTTAATAAATATAAATTTTCGTTTAAAATTCAAAGCGAAGTATCTGGATAAATTTTCATTCAAAGCGAAGTATGTATATGTAAGTATTTGTCCATATTTCAACTTGCTCAACATAATTTTAAATGCTTTTTACTTCCTTGTACGAAGTAAAAAGAAGTATTATAATCGCGAAAAATTTCAGGTATCATATTTCAACGAAAGTATCCATTTTGACAGCTATCGCATGCAGTTTAATAATGTTTTTGCGTACCATCGCTACGTAAGGATAGAATAAAGGACATTTTTCCCCTCAAAAAAATTACGAAACTGATTTCGTAATTTTTCGAATTAAATCGATTCTGAAGAGAATTTTTCATAGCATCTATACGTACGTACGGACGTATGTTTATATATATGTATCTCGCCTAACTCAAAAACGAGTAGCTTCAGAACGTTGAAATTTTGTATATACGACTGCTATAACACGTAGATATACACCTCCTATTTTAGTTCCAATCGGCCCCAACAAACGATATAAATATTTGTATATATGCTATATATCCACTCTATTACTCGGCTCAGTAATCTCAGTTTCATTATTTTTATATGTTTGTAAATTGTGCATTTTTTACTTTAAAAATGATGGAATTACGTTGTTCTTATCTTCCGCTTAAGATTTTCATACCTTCAGTAAATCTGCGTGCAATATTTGTAGAATTATCAACAATTTAAAAGTTGTTTAAGTGCGGCCAAGCCTAATTATTTTTAGCATAGCAGTCATATTTGTTTATATTTGAAACTTAGCAGAATACTGGATTTGTTGCCAATCTAGAGAAACTAAGCTTCGCAACAACAAAGGTAACGCCTTCTTTTATTGTTGCGAATTAAATTATGCTTAATCCATTCTGGAATTCATTGGAGGAAGTAAGTGCTTAAGATATACTTCGTAAATTTTAATATATATATTTTGAGTTTTTATGTATTTTTGCTTTCTGGCGAAGTGAGAACTGAATTAAGTAAATGAGAAATACTGAATCGTCTGTGAAAACTGTTTTTTGTTTGTTTAATTTCTTTTATACATCGTTTTAGATTTATTATAGTATTTGAATGGAACATGTTGCAAGGATTAGGTAATTCTTCAAATGACATACATAATTTTTGTGCATTCTGAGTTATAAAGTGAATGAAATGTAAAGCCGTTAAGTGAACCTAGCGCCAGAGTGCCGCTATGGTAAACAGATATAGTTAATTTTAAAGAGTGCATTTATTCTAATTGTGGTTTATGAGCTGTCGACGAAGCAGATTTAATTCAATCCAATACGTTTAAATGAAATGCAAGAAAAAATGCATATAATTTAATATTTCATACAAGGAAATCATGTGGTGTGTACAACAGATTTTCACATCTACCATTATTCTTGAGGATACCACTATTCATGAATGACATTTTACGTCTTCAAACATTCTTAAAATAATTTTTTTGTACATTAATTTATTTAAAACTTTTTTGAAGTGTTTTCGTTTAATGATAATGGACTTCCCGCAGTTTTTCGTTTCTAACCTCTAAAAATTATTTTAAGCTGCCATCGCTTTCTTTACACTTCGTCTCAAAAACTGTTTTTTATAAACTTCCATTCATTGCATATAATCAGTATACTTTTTAAGGAAGAAGTAGTACAATTTTTCATGTTTGCAAAGTAATAATAATAATAAAAAAAAGAAGAATTATCTAATTTTTTAACTAATCTTCCATTAAACTAAATGCTTATTCCTGATGGCATTGCAGATTCGTGGTTTCTGTATGCATTACTTAGAAAAAGGGTATTTAATGCTTCATACCCTTTTCCTAAGTAATGCATGCAAAAGAAGGAACAAGGTAATTAGAATTGAGTGCATTCAACTGTTTCATCAGAAGAACGATCTAAGAATTACTCTTGCGTCTCGTTCATTCGAGGAATGTACTTATTTTTATACACCTTTAGCGCAATTCACTGTATCTAATGGATGTTAGGTATATAGAGAGTGGTAATTAAAGCCAACCCATTCAAAGCCTCTCTGATAAATGTAACGCAATATCGTCAAACTTTGTTATGTACTCTCTGAACAAAAAAAGGGACAGTTCTGCATCTCCTGTTCTACTGCGCCGATTGACGAAATGTAGTATTTTGCGTTTTTCATATCTCGAAAGCTGGACAGAGGACGTATATTAGATCTGTGTATAGTAATGGTCTAACAAATATTTTTTGACACAAATCGGACGTTTTCTAAAATGGCGTATTGATTTCTTTTCATATTTCATTCTGCAACTACAATTACGTCGAAATATTAAATTTGTATAATATAAAATGTTCGTTAAATTTGGTGAGAACTTACCAAGAAATTTAAAAATTAACCCTGGTGTACTTTTTCAATTTACGCCAAGAATAATTCATTTGACGAAATCTTAATTTATGGTAACCTATTTTCCTTTCCCTTTCTTTGTGCACCAACGGAAAAAAATGTGCATCGTTCATTCTTTCTGGTAATTTTAACAAAGTCCGTAAACCGCATTTGGTGTTCTTGTCGCTTATAACAAATATGGCACATTTCAGACGGCGTTAATATATAATTTCACGTATATCTTGGGAATTTTGAATAAAAAAATACATCTACTTTAAGTTGATGGTAAAACTGTTATAATTCAAAAATGTTTTCAAAAACGTTTTAAAAATACAAATTTAAAAAATAAATAAAAAAATCTGCGAATTTTATTTGAATCGAACCTAAATTTCTACGTGTGAAGGAAAGAATCACGTAATATTAATAAGAAAAAATATTAATAAATATGTGCCAAATTCAATTAACATTGAGGATCTCATTTTTTAAAAACTACGCTTGCGATTTTTACAGAACTTGGAACTTGAGTTGTCGAATCGAAACATGGAAAAAATAGGTATCTCATTTCAGAAAACGTTCGATTAATACTTATGTTAGAACAACTCTCTATATAAATCTTATACATATCCTCGCGCTTTCAAGACATGAAAAACGCAATTTAAATTTCGTCAATCGGCCCAATATAATGTAGTTTCCATAGGATCCAATGGAGATGTAGATTTACCACCACCTTTTTTTTTGTTGTTGTTGTGCAGAGTACATTAACTACCAATAAGTATTTGGACACCTATGCAAATGACGATATCTGCGGTCCTAAGGTACGTCACGGACTCCTCCGGTATATATCGTGTAGGAAACAGCATCGGCTTTAGTCGCATGCAAGATGCCTCGCAGTTCGGAACTCTCTGATTTCGAGAAAGGTAAAATTATCGAGTATCACAAATGTTGCCGATCCTTAAGGGACATATCTAGCGATCTGAAGTACCTAAAATCGACAGTGGCCTATGTGATTAAGAAGTGGAAGGTGAGCGGTGATTGTCGGAATGTGCCCCGAGGCGGCAGACCAACGAAACTGGGAGATAGAGACCGACAAGTGCTGTCCAGAGAAATTCGGAAGAACCGCACCCAACCGATGGCACTCATCCGCGAGGAGTTTCAACAAGTTATTTTCAGGACGAAAATGCCAGTTGTCATGTTTCGACGTTAACCAAGGCTTGGTATAGTGCCAATGGAGTTCATCGAATATGCTGCTGCCCATAAGCCTTTGATCACAGAGTCCAACCGCGCTGCACGGTTAATGTGGTGCAAAGGACATCGAAATTAGACCATAGATCGGTGGAAATGGGTTCTTTGGAGTGACGAATCAAGGTTCACCCTTTACCGTTCGGATGGCAGGGTCTACGGGTTCCTTGGAGTGACGAATCAAGGTTCACCCTTTACCGTTCGGATGGCAGGGTCTGGGTCTGGCGTCTACCTGGAGAACGTCTCCTGCCAGAATGCATTATGCCAACAGTCAAGTTCGGCGGAGGTGAAATTATGGTCTGGGGGTGTTTCTCCTGGTATGCGCTGGGACCCTTGATCCCCATTCATGGTAAACTCAACTCCGATGGCTACTGCACTATTTTGGATGACAATGTGCTTCCTACGTTGTGGCAGTTTTACGGGTTGGACCCCTGTTACTTTCAGGACGACAATGCCAGTTGTCATGTTTCGACGTTAACCAAAGCTTGGTATGGTGCCAATGGAGTTCATCGAATGGACTGGCCTACCCAGAGTCCAGACCTGAACCCTATCGAGAACCTCTGGGATGAGTTGTATCGCCGAATTCAGGGGTGCACTACCCATGCAAAATCGGTGAATGAACCTCTATGTCTTCTTCAAGCCGAGTGGAAGAAAATACCACTAGCTGTCATACAAAGACTTGTGAAAAGCATGCCCCGGAGGATCCACGCTGTAATTACCTCTCGTGGAGGCTCTACCAACTATTGATTTTGAATAAAGTTAGTTTTCCTTTTCTATCACAGGTATGTAAATACTTATTGGTAGTGAGTGTATTATACATTTTTCTGAAGATGCAAAGAATAATTTTCATATAATAACTTTTTAAGTTTAAAAGTTTGTTTTAAGTTTTCTTTTTAATAATGAGCTGATTTTATTTACATGGTTAGCAGATCATAATTTTAAATAGAACAATGTAAGGTACGTTTCAGTTTTGTAACAACTTTTTAATTTAATTGTGCTTTCCTATCGTTCCTAGTTTCAACTTACAACTACTTACCAGAATGACCTTTAAGAATCGCCTTGAATGCAAATGAGTTAGATGTAGTATTTAAGGAATGTTGGACTTACTTACATCGAGAAAGAAAGCTAGAAATCCTGAGTAACGCGCGTGTGCCTTCGGGTTTAAGTCTCTAGAAGCTGTTACGCTGGACCGTATATTGCTTGCCTTTTGATATTCGACGGCTAGTTGAAATTAAGGGCCAACTACGTTAGATTTGTGTTAGCTTTCGCTAGTTCTTATTCTTATTATTATAGCTTAGTTAGTTCTTATTTCTTATTTTGATTTCAACCCCGAGTGGAGACTTTGTTGTAAGCTCGAATAAGGGCCCGACTGTTGATCATATTTTTAGTGAAATGAAAGGTAGTTAAACGTTCTTGAGTGTACGACTCCTGTTATTTGAACTAAACGATACGTCGGTTAACAGTTCACAGGGTTCCCCGACGTTTACTTTAGTAAAATATGAGTCATGAACTCTACAACATAAACATTGGAAATTATTACTATTTATTTTAAGAGGGGCAATATACACTTTGCATCCAAGAGCGAAAATTCTCTCGAGTAGTGGAGGGCTTAGAGGTCATAAATAGTGACTGCTCACTCTGACTTCTTTTGCTGGCAGTTGAGCTGCAATGGTTTAGCTGAACGCACAAGATTTTCTTCATATCTTATATTAGAAAAGATGAAGGGAAAAAAGTGTGGCGTGGGCGCATTCAGCTGATTCAGCATTGTTTATTTTTTTGCGAATATTCGGTATAATGAAATTTTTGATTCATTTCATGAATTTATTTATTCTGTTAACTGCACTGCTCATTCTCGCACGAAGCTTGAGGGTTACAGGCAAAAACATTGCCGAAAGCGTCGCAAAGAAAACAGCGCAAGGCGAAAACATCGTTTGTAAAGCATCGTGGGAGAAAAAAAACCGGGAGAAAATGTAGCAGCTCTAAAACATCGTCCTGCAAAACATCCTCACGAAAAATCCGAAAACTGAATCGGCGTTGAAAAATCGGCGTTGAAAATTCCATGGTAAAAGCACGTACAAATCATCGCTTGAAAAGAACATCACGTGCACGCGTTTTTCAGGCTTCAACTCTCTAAGCGTTATGACCGGCTCTATCCGGTTATCAGAAGTTTTGCTACTTGGCATATATTAGCTTATAATTTAAGATATTTTGCTTTCTTACTGTCTTTAATAATGTAAACGTCATCTTAATGAATGTAAGTTTATGAAAATACAGACTAAATTAAGTAATTTTACAAACACATTTAATAAATGCTGTTTAAATAATGACGGATCTAAAATCCTGAGTCGCTCAAAGGGTTAAAAGCTATAAATGCATATTTGCATTGTAATTTTTGGGCGCAAGATGAAATAAGGAACATTTTTGCTGTTATATTTTTAAATTAGCTGAAAAGTTTTCCCTGAAAAATTAAGAAGGAATTAAGAAGCATTCAAAACCTGAAAATGAGTAGAAAACTAATTATAGTACTTATCTTCTTCCCAAATCTTTTTTCAGACTACATTTTGCATGAAAAATTACTAATAAAACTTTATAAAAGTAATTAATTAATTAATGGTCTTTATTAGTTAACTATATAAGTTTAAGATTCTATTAACCGCTACACCTAAGCATTATTTTTTCTATTCATTTTCAGTTTTTGAACTTGCTTCTTATTTCTTTGATTTTGAGCAAAATTTATTAGTTAATTCAAAAATATACAATATGAAAGTAAAAATATTCCTTATTCCTAGTTAAGCTTCTAAATTATTATGCCTATACGTATTTACTACTTTTAAAGCCTGTAAAAAGTATGTCTGCGGTGATTTGTGTGTGTTTTGTGCATTCTTTACCGCAATATTTTCGACGAAAATGTTTTTAAACTGCGAAGATTTTGAACCGCTTTATTTCGATGACGATGTGTTGGTCTTTCAAATCCCCTTGAGGCAGAAAAGCCTACACAAAGAGACCTTGCTGCAGAAGTAAATCGCTGACGTCGTCCTGCTCAGCCGACAGCTATCTCAGGGAGATACTTATACAGTCCAGTAGGTGAGCGGGAGAGGCAGGTAGGGAACAGGCACACGAGGGGAAGGTCTTTTCTCCCTCTTTGAATTTCATGCATCGAAGATGCCCACTTCTGTATCTGGCCATGGCCGTTTGGAGAGGCCTAGATCTTTTACTCAGAAGTGACAGGCCTGGTTGTTCAGCGAAATACCATTGGTGAACAGGAGAAATTTTCCATGCCATGTTAGTTTTATGTTTGTAATAGGAATGAATTTCTGTTGGGCATACCTTTGTTCTCATATAGGTATTTTGACAAAAAATCGGAGTTTTTCTGAAATAACATACCAATTTTGTTTTCATATTCCGATTCTACGATCTAAATTATGCCTAAATATTAAATTTTGTAATTTTTGGTGAGAAATTTAAAAGTTGATGTTCGCACATTTTTTCCAGTTTGCGCCAAGAATAATTCCCTTGGCGAAATTCTCAATTTATAATAACTTACTTTCCTTTTATTTTATTGACGCACACGCGGAAGAAAGGTCCATCATTCATTCTTTCAAACAATTTTAACGAGGTTTGTAAGCCACATTTTCGTTATTATCGCTTATAATAAGTACGTCAAATTTTAAAACGCTCCAAAATGTAAATTAGGAAATGTATGTTAGGAAATTTTGAATACGAAACTCTAATTTTTTGTATACATCTAGTAAGAAATATATCTACTTTAAGATGATGTTAAAAATTTTATAGATATTTTATAGTTTATAATTCAAGCGTTTTTTGAAAAATTTATAAAAATTATTTAAAAATACACATTTTTAAATAACTTATAAAAAATTGGTGACTTGACTTATGACGTCAATGACGCCAAGTCCAATGACGTCACTTGAGTTATCGAAGTACAGAAACGAAGACCCAAACGAAGTGCAGAAATTTTCTGGTTCGGTAGAGCAAATCTTGTAGTACAGTAGCCTTGGTTGCACCCGTATGAAATTTCAAGTACTGGATATTATTGTTCATAATCTCGATATCCCATCTGCCCAAGATCTGACTCGATAGAAGCAGCTGCGACACGCTGTTAGAGCTATCTCTGAAGCTATGCAACCTTCCGCTTAAATTTCAATTAAGAAATTATTGAGAAAATTTATGGAATGCAATATATCACTGGGTATTAGCTTCACCCCAAACGATGACGTCATACATTCCCGTAGGCCTTCCTCCTAGGATTTCGGATACATGAAATCGAATTTTGCGGCCAGAATTCATGATCACGCATGCGCGCATAAGGTTTTACGTGATAATATTTAGTCGGTGTCGGTTCATATCTCAGACTTCCGGTGCGTTGGTGCGAAATTCGATTTCGCGGTCAAATTTGTGATGAGAAAGGGTTTCGAGAAAGGCCCTGGTAGAATACATTCCCCTGCTCACTTGCTGAGGGTTGAGAGAATCAATAGTCATTTAAATCAGTGATCTCACGTTAGTGACCTTCGAGCCGCATGCAAGTTATTTTATGCAGCCTGCCAAGATAGTTATGTATCTGTTGCGACAAATCCAAAGTATGTATTGTTTCAAATAGGACGTTGCAAAAATTTTTGTTATTTGAAGTCCTATTTTACATAATTTTCATTTAAATTAAGAAATGAACATGAATAATGCGCTTGACAAGTCTATAAATGGAACTAATTAATTTGTAATAGGATATAAATCCCACTCTCAGATTCGAAGGTACAAAATTTAATAACTTTGTAAGGTATTTTCTCCCACCTTTCTGCATGCTTTCTGGGTGCGTATTCGAGAGGCCCAAGGTTCGAATCCCGGCGAGGGTCTTTGTCATTTTTCATGTCTTCTGCTTCAAAATAACCTAATGAATATACAGTGGCGCCCGAACTAAAAGCTGGTGGATGATGATCCTTCGTCACCAGGATTTGGAGACTAGGTGCCCTAATCCCCAGTCGCCCTCTAAAAGGGGGCGTGTATAAGGTATTTTCTCCATCTTTTCTGCATGCCTTCGTGGTTTAACGGTAGCACAGTTGGCGCGTATTCGACAGTTCCAAGTTCGAGATCTAGCGAGGACTTTTATTCGTACTTTTCAAAACTTAAAAGCAATTTTGCATTCCGAATAATTATTTTGATTGGGATACATTTAAATGTTAACGGATTTTTTTCGTAAGTAAAATTAACAAGAAAAGAACGTGATTGATCGATCAGTATCTACAATTCGTGATTAAGATGCTTTTAATAATTTCTCTGCAAGACTACAAGGTTTATTATAATTGAAATGTTGTTAAATGTCGACCTATAGTAAGAAATAAAGATATTTGTAATTATTTATATGCAAGCCAGTTTATTTTCATCGACCCATCGAGGGAAAATTTAATTAAATAAGGAAAGGAGCATGGTTGCTATTATTTATTCTTATTTTTATCCTACTTTCTAAATTTTCTCTGAAAATTTGGAAAGTTTTCTTAATTTAGTTTAGTTAATTTTCTTTTCTCATATTTTCTTGATTTTTAATTTTTAAGTTAAATTAAAGTAAGCTATTTAAGGATTAATTAAACATGTTAATGTTATTCGAAAGGCACATCAGTCTTCGAATTTAATATTCAATTGTCAATATATTTGAATTACAAAAAGTAACCGAGAGAAGTGTCTTGTACGTACCAAACAATTATATTTCAGATAGAATATAAATGTGAATTTGAATTTTTTCCTTTGTCATATTATAATAATTGTTTACGAACGTGTTAATACATATTTAGTAAGCAAATTAAAAATTTATTTGAAGTAATTTTTGTTTTGTTAAAAAAAGTGTTAAGACATTAGATATGAGAAAAAGGACACGCCGAAAAATAAATATTAAAAATATTAATACTTCTTATATATAAAAGTGAATAAATCAAGAAATCCAGACGATTATTGGCCACAGCTCACTGTTTTCAAAAGGTGTATTCTGCTACATTAATGAGCAATTTAAAATTATATTATACAACTAGCACTTATTAAAATTTATATAGCAATATCTTTTGGATTGACCACAGCTCACTCTTTTTATTCTCAGACATTATTAACTTCACTTGCTTTATATAGTAATACCAGGGTTGCTATTTATATTTCTGATTTAAGAAATAAAGTAGAAAAGTTTATGGTCGAAACTGATTTTTTTGTTCTTCAAAATATTTTCCATGAAGTTCAACACACTTTTGCATGCGTCTGAACAAATTTTCGATGCACTTATTCCACTATGATTGAGGTAATTCCAAAACATGCGTTTTGAATGCATCAACCACTTCATAGGGTGTCGCAAATCGCTGACTACGTAAAATATTTCTGGTGTGCGGGAATAAAATAAGTCACTAGGTGTCAAATCAGAGCTGTACGGCGGATGTTTTGACCTGTCATAAATTCCTTTGTTTGAGCCGGTGTGTGAGAGCTCGTATTGTCATGATGAAGAATGATTCACCTCTTCTTCTGCTTTTTTTCGAATTTCTCCGATGACTTCTGGCAAACAAATGGTCATGTACCATTCGGAATTGACCGTTCTGCATTACTTTAACGCCACTGTCGCCGCGTGACCGGTAATGCCGAAGAAACAGGCAACGATTTGCGAACAACTTTTGTTGGAGTGTGTTGGAAGATCTTTAGAGTCAACTGCTGTTTTGTTTCGGACTCATATGCATAGATGCAGGATTCGTCACCTGTGTAGATGTTATATACGGCCTTTGATGCACTTTAAATGTGTGCGTACGGGTTCGTTATGGATTGAATGCACAAGACGTTAAAACGTTGACAAAAATTAATTCTTTCCACAAGAAATAAATCAAAATGCTGAAATATTTCTTCAGAGATATTCACACAATATCTCAAACGTTTAGCAAAACTCAATTCAAACCAGATAAACTAATTCTTTCTCACAGCGAAATCGCTACAGCATTAGGTAAAGAAACAGCATTTCGCTTTAAACAGCTACAACTACAACTGAGATGAGGTGTTTCAATTCGGCTTTTATAAGTTGTTTTTTTAATTATCACTAGAACAATCTCGATTTTTGTGGATGGCAACAGTAATTACGAGATATTTATTTATTAAATATTAAATGCACGCGCTCTTTTATTTTTATTTTTCGCACGTAGCTTTCTCTTCAAAAATTGTCTGCGTTAAGCGGGAAATATAAAGTAATTTTAATTACAAATTTAAATAAATAGCCAAATAAATATGAAATCCGTACCAGTATTTTTCCTATATTTTCTTGCACCAATCCATACGAACCATCTTTTGAGCACTTGTCAGATTATACGGTATCCAACGCGAAGAGATCTTTTTACGTTCATGTGATACTTTATTTATGCTTGTTATACTAATGCTGGAAGATGCCTCAATTTCACAGTATGTCACATGACGATCTTCCTTTATCTGTTCACGCAAAGCATCGATATTTTCTGGCCCAACAAGCGATTTCGGACGACATTCACGGAATTCGTCCTGGAGCAAACGTTGAACACGATTGAATTCGTCATACCAATTTTTTACAGTGCTGCAGATTGGTGCTTTATATCTGTGTAAAAAATTAATTCCTTGAAGCACTCTTATCTTGATAATCCGCGCCAAAATTTATGAAAAATACTCGCACGAAATTGTTCGCGAGTCGATTGCATTTTTTGCTTGAGATGTATTTTTCAGTTTACTGTAAACAATACAAATCACCCTAAAATAACAAAACGTTCTGAAGAAGTTATGGTTAAAATTATCAAACTTTCGATTGGAATCGTCTGCGGTCGCCTACCAACAAGACCAGAAATATAGAAAGCAACCTTCGTAAATCAAGTGTTCCAGCAGAGTTTTTAAAGAAGTTAGAGGAAAAGCAAACGTCTAAAGCTCTGAAAAGTGAAAAGCTTTTCATGTCCATTTTAGTTAATGCTATATTGGATAACTACCGCACGGCCGTATGCATCATCTTGGATAACGGCAGGGATCACATTGATTGATGGAATCCAAGGATCTTGTCTTCGTATTCCGACGCCATCAATCTCTCGACAGGCCTTGCGGCTGGACAGATTTCAAATGCCCACTCTTCGATTCTAGTTCCTCGTAATTTAGTTATTAATTTCATACTTCCAATTTGCAGCTATAAACATCTATACCGCCCAAGCCGGATAGTAGTTAGTGATGCTGACTCCAGTAACAAAGGGCACAGGTTTGAATTCCGGAGAAAGAACGAATGTTTGTATATATATATAGTGTCTTTGCGGCATGGGGGCTCTCAAAATATGCGGCGAACCGAAAGTCTTTTCGAGAGGTTGGTGGTAAAGGAAGAGGTGTGACCATCGGAGTGCTCTTCCCCGGTGATCACCCGGGTGCTCTTCTTGAAAACTGGAGGCGGAAAATTCGTAATGCTCCGTTAACCATGCGTTATCGGTCAGGAGGGTGCAGCACACTCGTATATTACATTATATTACCTTCTGTAGGTTTCGAACTCCAGCTTTCGCTATAGCAGTTGGCTTTGCTACTCACTATTCTACATGGCAGGCTATTTGTAGTCTTGAAGCAATTTTTTTATTTCATGTTAAAATGATTTATTACAACTTTCATCTTGGCGACAGTCAAATTTCCCGAAAAGGCACTTATATTATATACAAAAGCATTTTATTTAATCGAAATATAATTGATATTATGGCCATTCATTAAATAAACATAATAAATTTACAAATGGTCGCATTCGAAATTTTGCTCACAAAAGTACCTAATTTATTTTACCTCAATATAATGCATCCAGTTTTTTTACCTAATGTAAATAAAATAGAAAAAAAATTAAGATATTTTTACTTCCTTGTACGAAATAAAAAGGAAGTATTACAATCGCAAAAAAATTCAGATACCGTATTTCAACAAAATATCTATTTTTACCTCTATCGAATGCAATTTAACCGTGTTGAGTGACATCTGTACGTAAGGACAGAATAAAGAACTTCCCCCCAAATAATTATAAAACTAATTTAAAATGCATTCTGAAGAGGTTTTTTCGTGCCGTCTGTACATACGTACGTACGTATGTATGTATATATCTCGCATAACTCAAAACCGAGTAGCCTCAGAACATTGAAATTTCGTATATAGGGCTACTATAACATGCAGATGTGCACCTCGCATTTTGGTCACAATCGGCTGCACTAAAAGTATATAAATATATGTATATATCTATATCCATTCTGTTACTCGGCTGAGTGAGCTCAGTTTCTGTATTCGTATAAGTTTGTAAATTACGCATTTTTGCTTTAAAATGATTGAATTATATTGTTCTTATCTTTAGGTTAAGATTTTTATGCCTTTAGTTAACCTGCATGCAATAATTGTGGAATCATCAACAATTTAAAAGTTTTTGAAGTGTGGCTAAGCCTAATTTTTAGATATGATAGCAGATATATTTGTTTACATTTGAAGCTTAGCAGAATAGTGGATTTGTTGCCAATCTAGAGAAACTAAGCTTCGCAACAACAAAGTAACGTCTCCTTTTATTATCGCGAATTATTATGCTTGATTCAATCTGGAATTATCATTTTAAATTAGCTGGTTTTTGCGTACAAATTGTAATTTTAATTGTAAAAATTGTTTTTTTAATTGTTTTAACTGTCTTTTATGTTTTTCTATATCTTTTTATTTTTAATGAAAATACTTTGAATTTTTTAGTCCAAAGGGATTTAGTCCCGAAGGACTATTACTTTCGTTTTGCGATTTTGCGTCGATTCACTCTGAATGCCCGATTCACTTTTCAAATTGTTGCCACTAAATATTATCGCTCTGCATTAAAGTTTAAAAAATGAAAAATCTGCATAAATGTATACATGTTTCTCGCATTGTGATAAAACCTAGAGCCATCGAATTTTGAATGACGTAATCCTACTGCGAATATGGGCATCTGAGCCCTAATTTTGAATTTGAAATTTGCTTTATTATCGATTTTATGTTTTGTAACATTTCAACGAATTTCTGATTAACAAACTAAATGATTTCAAAGCGAGCAATGTCAACACTGTACGGAAAAAAAACATTTTTATCTCCAGCCCACGAGACTTACGGAAATTCTAAAAATATGTTCATTTCAAAATGATTTTGCGATATTGATTTTTAACTGAATTTTATGGTTTGAGTACGTAGTACATGATATTTAATAAAAAAAAGGTAGCACACGAAACGTTAAAAAAACGCGCCTTTGGACGTAATTTAAAATCTGAAACTCTTTCAGATTTTTTTTAAAAGAATAAAACTATTCAAAATGATGCAATTTCATCAAAAATCTATCAACAACAATAAGAAAGGAAAAATATTGTCAAAACTACATTTTAAAATATCTGAGATGTGAGAAGTGTATTCGGAAGCTTCATTTAAAAAATTTTAAAAAAATACAAAATATTATTATTTTTCCAAAATTCCTTATTTTAAAAGGAGTCGAAAGGATTAAAGTTCAACGTGTCCAAAAATCAAAGGAAAATAAACAGCACATTTTTTAAAATAAGTTTTTTTAAAAAAAAATTCCGCTGAAAAGGTGCTAAGCTCACCTTCCTAAATAAATTCGTATTTAATCGATTTATTGAAATACGAAATTTATTTTAAGTTCGTAAAATAGGTAAGTGTCTACTCTTCACAATGATGTAAAAATGAAATGTCTAGAGTGAAATCTCGCTTTCCTGTAGCCCATTATGTCTCAAAATGACGCGATTTGGTCATAAAGCATAAAATAAAAAAATTCTAATTCGAATTTCGAAAACCTCGCTTCGAGGTGCACTGGCTCTTGTGTAGATACACCTATGTACCAAATATCGTGGCCCTGGGTCTATTAGCTTACTCGCAACACGAACGAAAGACACACACACACACACACACAGACTCTTTGTTTTATTATATGTACAGATAGAGATTAAATGCACGAGGTCTTTTCTTTTCTTTTCTTTTTTTTTTCCGACGCAGCTTTCTTTTCAAAACTCGTCTGCGTTGCACGAGGAAATAAAAAGGAATTTTAATTACAATTCTAAATAAATAGCCAAATAAATGTGAAATTCGTAGCAATATTCTTTTATTTATTAGCCCAAAGGGCGTTAGCACAGAATGGCTTTAATTTCGTTTTGGTATTTTGCGTTGATTCATGATAAATGTCGGTTCACTTTTCAAACTGTTGCCACCAAGTATTACATCCTTGTATTATATTTAAGGAAATTAAATAATGAAGAATCTGCATAAATGCGTGTATCTGTCTCGTATTGTTATTAGACAACGGCACCTAAAGAAATCCAATTTTGAACAACGTACGCTTCCACCCGAATATGTGCATCTGGAAGCCGAAATTTGGAATTGGTTTTGTTAGCTATTTCATATTTTGTAAAACTTTAACGAATTTTTGATGAACAAACTCAAACGATTTAAAAGCGAGCAATGGCAACATTCTACGGGGGAGAAAAACAATTTTATCTAAAGCGCGCAGAACTGTGCTCAGAAATTCTAATGATATACTCACTTTAAAACTATTTTGCGATGTTGCTGTTTAACTGAATTTTATGGTTTAAGTGCGAAGAACATGATATTTAATAAATAAAGTTAACACAAAAAACGTTAAAAAACGCCCCTTAAATCTGAAACTTTTCAGATTATATATATATACATATATTAAGGAGAAAACCGGGAAGCCTAAGTCTTCCCAGAGGTTAACAACACAGAGGTGAAGCACATTATCATGCTGGTTCAGGTTGATGATCTTACCGGTCTTGCTTGGCTCACTCGTTTGATGCTAATTATTTCAAACTAGTTACCTGTGCTATTTCTCCACAGCGTAGATTTAGAAAGTACCATTGTACAAATTTCTTGGAGGGCTGTGGAATAGTATCCATTGCTGGGGAAATTGAGTTGGAGATCGGAAGTGACAATGCTAGTATATCAGAGCAGTCATCTGCAAAAGGAACATTATTAGGGTGTTGAAAATTATAGATCTCAAAGCTCATGACAAAGTACACTTCCGTTTCCTCTAATACAGCTTACTGATTTTATGGATCAGAGTAGAATTGCTTTTCTTTAAATTGCAGCTTAAAAAGAAGAGCGAATAATAATAACAACATCGTATAAAAATTAGAAATGAATACGGTTATAAAAAAGATGGAAGTGATACTGAAGCAGCTGCACTTAAAAATATAAAAGAAAGGGTAAATGAAACATCATGTAATTTCGGCGAAATGAATTTCGGCCACCTGTCATTTACAAAGACGGAAATCAAAAGTTGATGTTTTAAGGTGTTTACGAACAAGCAACTGATGACAATCGAAAAAAATATCGATGAGATGCTCCAAAGTTTTTAAGAACGCAGAAAAGTAGTCTTGGTGTTGGTAAAATGGGCTAACGTGATTCCTTCCAAGTTTCCTGTTCATCGTAACTTGGTTATTAGTAGGAATGAGAGTAATGTAGATCTAAAATTATAAGATTATATTTCGGAAAAAAATCTACGTTCATTCTAAGCTTATCAACCATAGTAATAATGTGGGACCTGTAACTGTAACTGAGTAAAATTATGCAAAAGCGCCATCTACATTAGGGTGTGGTCAGACGAGAGGTAAACAATAGTGAGCACGGACGTGTCCAAAATGTTTTGACAACGATTTTTTTTATCTTTCTTTTCATTCTAATGTAAATAAATAAATCCTAGTTTAACTTCATAAGCCGTAGTGATGCTATAAAATCATTAGGATTTTTGAAGGAGTATTAAAATACGAACAACGCCTTCGCCAGGAATCGAACCACCGACCTCTCGGTTACGCATCAAACGTGCTGACCACTACACTACGAAGGCGTGCGAAGAAAGCGGGAGAAATTCCTTATAATGTTTATCATAAATTATTCCCTATAATAATAATAGTAATAATAATAATAACAATAATAATAATGATAAGGACGTCTCCAATTATGATCTCGAGACCACGTTTTTAGCTATTTTTTGAGAATTTGCAATTTGAGCTAAAAAAACAATAGCACTTTCTGTTTGGGTTATGTGTTGCGTAATATTTTTAACAAAAAGAATTTCAACCCGCCTTTTAGTGGATTGTTAGACCTTAATGAATTATTACTTCGTGTCACAATAAAAATTTTAAACTAACAATAATCAAGAATACTCGGTCACTTATGTTGTGTAGATTTATTAATTACTATTTTACAGTGCTTGTTAATTTTATTAATTTACAGTGAATAGTAAAATTTTAATGTTCATGTTAGAGATGTAATTTTTAAATTATACTGTCGCTAAATTATTTTTGATTTGGGTAAAATTTCTTTAAGTTAGCAGAAAAGCGATAGCCTGTTTTTGTGTTCTCACGGGAGGAGAATTTTGAGGTCAAGGGTCAGGACCAGCTGCATTTTTTCGTCCCCTTTTCTTGCGGAGACGAACTTGTGTTTTTCTCGTTCAAAGGCGATCCGCTTAGCGGCGCCGATTCTTGATAGAATTATGAGGGTGCAAAAATTAGGGATCTGTCTGAAGAGTCGCATCGTTAACAGATTTACTACTTTGTTTTTGAGTTCGAAAAATAAGGGGCTTGTCATTGTGAATTGATAGGACTGATCTTCTTAGAATTTTGTTGGGTATTTATTGGTCTGTTCCTAGTGGTTAGGAGGGTTACTGTTTTGTGTAGCATTGGTGAGTTTTAATTTTATGGATTTTTTTTAACCAATAGTAATTATAGAGGCGGTGCACTTTTTGAGCGTCACGAGGTTTTAAATTTGGTCGCTCCCGTGGCGAGGGAGATTTTTCAAGGTTTTATCAGATTTTAAGAGTCCTTTTTGAGGGGAGAGAGAGAGCCCGGTGGAGTAAGAACTGAATTAGTAGCGCATTCGCATTAGGCAAGCGGCGCTGAATCGTCTGTGAAAAACTGTTTCGTTTTTATTTGTTTAATTTCTTTTATACATCGTTTTAGATTTTTTATAGTATTTGAATAGAACTTGTGGTAATTCTTCAGATGCTATAACTTTTGCTCACTCTGAGTTATAAAATGAATGAGAACTGTAATGAACGCTGTAAAGTGAATCTATCGCCGAAGTGTGGCTATGGTAAATAAACATAGTGAATTTTATTGAGTGCATTTATTCTGTTGTGGCTTATGCGCTATGGATGAAATAGATTTAATTCAAAATTCGTTAACTGTTACTTTAATATGTTTAAATGAAATGCAGGAAAATTGCGTACAATTTAATATTCCGTACAAGGAAGTCATGTGGTGTACACATCAGATTTTTCTTCCCAATGGCTGGTCCTCAGCGGACTTTGGCTTGGCCGCTACTAAGGCCAGAAGTGGTGGTCACTTTGTTATGGTGGCACCTTATAGGTGGGCTACCTTTGCCTCCTATGGAAGGACGAACAGTTATAACCATGTTTTCTCCGAGATTCGAACCCGGGCCGTTTATTATCACAGTCATCTCCCCTAACCACTATACCGTCTGGGCTGCAATTAAGGTAAAATACATTTCTAGAAAATTCTTTTTGGGAAATTATGACTTTCTTCGAGAAATTGGTGTTACTTAGAAATGAACACTTCAAGCTAAACTTGTATATCTTCCAAGCAGTTGTGGCATCAATATTCTGTGTAAATTTCATTAACTACAGACATAGTTACAATGCGTTTAATCCCTCATAATTCCGGCGTCTTAGTTACAGTGCGTATGAAATGTTTTGAAGTTCAACGTCAATGACTTGCCGACTGTTCAAAGTAGCCGTAGCACCTTGGCGTCATATAAACTTATATCTTTTATCACTACAAAGTACCAAATTTTACTGCAGTCTCGCTTTGTACGTGGCGAAGCGGGTAAAACCCCTGAATACTAGTAGTTTGATCCCGGAGTCGAAACCAAGCAAACGCACTGAATTTACTTTAAGAGGTTTTCTCCGCGAGTTACATAAATACGCCTTAGTTTTCCTTAAAGTGTTTCCCACGAAGGCATTCATCTTTTTATGAAAGTAACCTTCGTGTGCTTTACCCATATTGAAATAATCAACTTTATAGCAGTATCTATGAGTTACGTCTCTACACGCCAATATGAAAAATCTAAATAAATTCATAAATGTATAAGCAAAATATTTTTAAATCATAAGAAGGTTTAGTTGGGCTTAGAGAGCTAAAAGTAAATAGGACTTATTATAACTTTGCAATTAAACAATAATCTGCAAACTGGAAGTGACTATGAAACCACTGACAGCAACTTATCGCACGAAACGGCATGTCTACGTGGGTGAGCTTTTATATGATTTAATTAAGCAAACTCGAAATTTAATTTCATTAATTCGAAGCGAACGCTCACTTTGGGGTTTGTAATTGATATGGCACAGCCAGAGCTAGAGGCAAGTAAGGCATTCAGACGAAAAATGAACATTGGAGCAGAATTGAAATATGCTTGAATTAAATATTTATGTGAAAGCGATAAAAACGTAATTTTGATATTTGCTTCAAATACTAAAATTATCGAAACTATTCTATTTACATCATTGACTTCAAAATTCGCTCAAAAAAGCGCAGATCTCTGCAAACAACAAGAAACAGATAAAAAATTAATTAGAGGTCATAATTAATATTTTTTATATTAATTATGACCTCTAATTAATTTGTTAATATATTGTTTTGTAGTTAATTAAAACAAAGCTCAAGAGTTACCTGCCTAATGGGAAAGCTGCCTTTGTGGGTGATTTTTTTAATAAAATCTGACTTGTATTTACTTTGCAAACATTATATACATGAGCAAAATCACGAAAGCTCCCATGTAGTCGCGCCCATTAGCTGGGGTTCGAACTCGGGTTGAAATAGTAATGTTCATCGGTCTTAATTTTCCGACACATAGTGGCCCCACATTTACTTAAATCAAATCAAATCAATGATATTTGCACATTTTTCCTAGTACTTCTTATTAAACATAAAAATGGTTCTAATATTTTAATGCTTAAAATCACATCATGGAAAAATAAATCCGTAAACAAAATTAAGCCTGGGAGATTAACGGACGAGAAGGAAGGGAAAGATCTAGATGCTACCCTTCACCAATATTGTCGTTTCACAATAATAATAATAATAATAATAATAATAATAATATATCTTAAACGCGACTTTGAGTGCAATCGATTCTTAGAGCACTGCCATTTGACAGAACACAAGATCTTCCCTTTATATCTCATATTTTAACACGATGTTATTGATTAATAACAAAATGAGAGATTCAAAAGCAATAAGTGAAATTTTTCGTAATTTAAATTTAACTGATTTTTTGTTGCTCAACCTGGATAGTAATTAGTGACTCTAACTGGATGTTTGTAAATTCATAATGTCTATACGGCATGGGGGCACTCAAAATATGCAGGGAGCCGAAAGTCCTTTCTAGAGGTTGGTTATAGGAGAAGAAGGGTAGGAGACTTTCGGACCCGTTCCCCGGGTGCTCCTCTACAAAATTGGGTTCGGAACTGAGCAAAGTCTTAATGTCACCTGCATGGTGTATAAGGTTCTTCCCAACGATAGACGCAATCTTGCCACTTGGCCACGATGAGTTTTGTGACTTAGTCGGATACTATACAAGTAAGATTAGTTACAATAACAACAATTAATTCTTTTGATTATGTACACTGCGCCACAAAAAAAAGGGACAGTTTTACATCTCCCGTTCTACTGGGCCGATTGACGAAATTTAAATTCTCTTTTCCATGTCTCGAAGGCGCGACTTAGGATATGTATTAGATTTATATATGGCATTGTTCTTATATAGGTATTTTGACACAAAATCGAACTTTGTCTGAAATGACATGCCAAATTTTTTTCCATATTTCGATTCTATGGCTCAAATTATGCCGAATTCCCCCTTTTGTAAAGATCTCACGAGTAGTTTTTAAAAAATTAGCTCCCCTCAATTTTTATATTTTTTTAAAAAAAACGTTTGTATAAATTGTATTCTATAAAACTTGTACCATCAACTTGAAGTAGATGTATTTCTAAGTACCTCTACAAAACATAAGAGCTTTTGATTTAAAATTTTCGAAGATATACGTGAATTTATATATTGACGCATTTTGAAATTTGCATATTTGTTGAATGCGATAATAACATCTAATGTGGTTTACACACTTTGCTGAAATTATTTCAAAGAAATTTGATGGGAATATTTTCCGCTCATGCACAATGTAAAAAGGTAGGAAAATGTGATTTTTTTTCCGCTCCATTACAACTGAAGGGATAGGAAAATAGGTTGCCATGTATTAAGAAGTTCGCTAAATGAATTATTCTTGGCGCAAACTGAAAAAAAATTCGCCGAATTAAATTTTTGAATTTCTCCGTAAATTTCGCACCTAATTTTACAAAATTTAATATTTAAGCATAATTTGAGTCGTAGAATCGAAATATGGGGAAACATTGTTATGTTATTTCAGAAAAAGACCCATTTTTTGTCAAAATAACGCAATATGTAAATCTAACATATATTCTAAGTCGCGCTTTCGAGACATTAAAAACGCAGTTTGAATTTTGTCAATCGGCACAGTAGAATGAGAGATATTGAACTATCCCCAACTTTTTTTTCGCAGTATACCTAACTACTATATTTACAAGATTCTAGGTAAACTGAGTGTCCTTGGCAACTACCAGTACTTGGAGGAGTGTGTAGCGATTGTTCGCTTACTTCTTAAAACTGCAGAAACCAAAATGTCAAAGAAGGGTTATTATGTCTTTTTATTTTCACTCAGTAAGGAAAAAAATATTAGAAATATTTCACAGTCGGCCCCTCCGGGGCTTACAGAAAGCCACTTGAACTTGAACCTATACCTATTAATAAAATAAGAATCTAAACTATTGCTAGTAAACTAAATGCTACTAGAAAATAAGAAACTAATGCTACTAAACTAAATGTTGCTAGAAAATAAAAAACTAAACTAATGCTACTAAACTAAGCCAAAGCTGTACAGAAATAAGTAAATGAGTTGGCCCTTATTTAAATTTCATGTCGGCTACTAAGAGGTGCATAACAATACGACCGAACGTAATTAAGATTCTAGCTTAAACAACGGCATGGCCAAAAATCAGAACATGATTTTTTGAGAACTTCTTGAGCTCTTGTTAGGAAGTGACCGAAACTTCCCATTAAATATTGGTTCCACCTCATTTACATAAGGCACAATTTTGGAAACTCATTCTGGCAGGGAATAGTAGGTGAGAAACAAGAGAATAATGAAAGAAGCTTCGACAATTAAAAATAACTATTAGGATATTAAAATAATCCCTATAAATTTTAACATATTTAATTTATATTTTAATTATTTATTTATAACATATTTATAACAGCGCATTTAATTTCTAACACATCTAACTCATGCTCTCCACGAACATTTGCGATTTTGTTGCAAGTAATAAAACTGCTTCGAATAACGTAACGTTTCGTAAATGGTACAGAATAATTTCTTTACTATTATTTTGAATTTTTGTATTTTATTATTATTTTGATATTTGTGTCAAAATTAACGAAACACAAATATCAAGACTTACTTCAACTAATAAAATCATCGAACTACAAAACCCTGTGCACAATATTTTTTATTAGTCCAAAGGGGCTTTCTCCCTGAAGGACTATTGTTTTCGTTTTGGAACTTTGCGTTGGAAACATTAAAAGTCTGAATCACTTTTCAAACTATTGATACCAAATCTTACAGCCCGTTATTATATTTAAAGAAATTAAATAATGAAGAATATCCATAAATGTATGTACATTTTTAAAAATGTGATAAAACAACGGTACCTAGGGCCATCCAGTTTTGAATAACGTACGCTTCCACCCGAATATGCGCATCTGGAAGCCCAAATTTGAAATTTGTTTTATTATCTATTTCATATTTCGTAAAACTTTCACGAAGTTTTGCTGAACAAACTCAGACGATCTACAAGCGAGCAATGGCAATACTCTACGGGGGGGGAAACGTTTTATCTGAAGAGCGTGGAACTGCATATCAGAAATTCTAAATTTTTTCTTTTAAAAAGTTAAAACTTGAACGATAGATTTAATGGTTTCGTAAAAACTGCGCCTCTAGCTGCAATTTTGTAATTCTATTATTAACAAGTACGAATGCCAAAAGCCATAGTATATCCCAAACCCTCTGAAATCCTATTCGAAGAAGCACGTTAGTGCCAAAATTACATATTAAATACAATTAAAACTTAAAATCCTAGGTAAAGATTTACATGAAAATATAACTCAAATAATGCTTAGCAAATTGTAATTTATGGGCAAAATTGGGAAAAGCTGAAGTTGTAATAAAAACAAAGTATACAATAATAAATAGTAATATCTCAGTGAGAGTTGCATAGTTGTTTCGTCAGGGGAAAAGAACCGTGCCCCTTTCGCTGAAATATTACTTCCACGCGTTTCAACTGACGACCAATTGAGACAATACCGCGTCGATTAATTGACTAAATTTTGAAATCTATTACATTTTTTAATACTAATCTAAATTGTCTCAATTAGACGCCCCTTTTCCCTACGCGTGGAAGAAAAGTACTACAAAACAAAACAAAATAAGAATTAATTAGAATTAAAGAGTAAAAAGAGGCAACTGGGTAACAAATAATTTAATCAAAAAGTTAAAACCAGCTCCAAAATTCTATTAAATAAGTTTAATGCTCTGCATAAAAGACTGAACCTTCATCCTATTAAAATTAATAATAGATTTACTAATCTGTATGCTTTACCCAAGTTCCACAAAACACCAATTAAATTTAGGTTTATAGCAAACAGCACTAAAAGCTACTTAAAAGAAATCGACTATAAATTTTCACAAGTACTAAAACTCATCATGAAATATATCAATGAATACGATTTTCAAGGATTACATTATAACTGGATTATTACTAACAATGAAAAAATTATCAGCACTATTAATGAAATAGAAATTCATAATATTCAGTGCTATGATTTCGAAAATTTATATACTACACTTCCCTTAGAGGATATTCTAAACAGCTTGCAAGATCTTCCAAAACTGTTCCCACAAATTTTAAATTTTATTACTCAAGACAGTTGGACCTTGTATCTTAAAAGCATCCTTTTTAATAATTATATTCTCTTTAATAATACTTTCTTTAAACAAATAAAAGGAATTCCAATGGGAGGTAACAGTTCAAGCTCCATTTGTGGACTATTCCTATTCTCATGTGAATTTAATTTCCTACGTTCACTTAACAAAAATGAATACCAGTATTTTAAGTACATTTTTAGATACGTAGATGACATTATTACCTTTAATAATTATGGAAAACTAAATAATAAACAGATTTATCCTTCCAGCCTAAAGCTTAATATCACTAATAGCCAACAAGACGAAATTGTTTACCTTGACTTACAAATTAATAACTTTAAACATATTAAAATATTCGACAAACGTCGTGAATTTGCCTTTCCTACTTTAAAACTTACTAACTGGAAGTCCAATATCTCGAAAAAAATAATAATTAATACTATTCATTCACAAATAATCAGAATTAAAAGAATTTGCAACAATGCCGACAATCTTAAAGAAGATTTACTCCACTTAATTAAAGTACTCAATGAAAATCAAATACCTAGCAATACAATCCAAACAGCGCTTAAAAAAGCTGGCATTTACCCTTTTATTTTTTAAATCATATAATTAGGATAATGATACGTTTACTTAAATCTATTACTAGAAGGTAAATAGTTGATGGCCAATTTGTATGATTTAATGTACAAATGTAAAATAATTTTAGTTCTCTTCGAACCTAATTATCACCGTTACATTATATTCTTTTAAAACAGTGATAAATCGGCCAGTCTATCTCTTTAACTAAAAAAATGGGCTAATTTCTTTTCAATAAAGTGGCACGAAAGCCCGCTTGCCTGAAGACAACTGTTAAATTCTACTTCTCTTTTTTCCCTATCTTTTGGCCAATTATTAACAAAAAAATACGATTTCTAGCCATTTTGAAACATTTACACCAGCTCTTGGTTCTTCATTAGAAGGACGCCATTTTTTAACAACCAGCTTTTCAAGTTGACACCCCCCGGCCACGGGTAACCTTCTCATTCGTCCAGAAAGTTTTAGGCGGAAATAAGCCTTCACTCCGTCCCCTCCCCCTGTAAGTTTAGGATTGATCCTCGCCGGGATTTGAATTCCAGATTTTCGGATTGTTATTATTTACAACACGAAGGCAGGCAGTAAGGAAAAAAAAGTTCCTCATAACCTTACAAAATGTTTTGTCAGTTTTATTCTGAAGTCATTTCAACAACTGCGTAATAATTTTGGTTTAACAATATACGTAATGAAAGTAAAATATCTGTGGAATTTTTATCACGCTCCTTGTCTGGAATTTTAGCTTATCTGGAATTCTAGTTAACGAAGACAAAAAAGATCTTTAAGTAGAGTTCACAGATTCTTAGCAATAAACTGTTTTGACAGGTCTCTAGGGTCTCCAAACAAGAGAATTCGTGGAGGTTAGGGGGAGGAGGATATTTTTGTCTTTTTATTCTCCTGAAGGAGGACAAATAGCTGTCGGCACTGTTGGATTGTGAGTAGTGTAGTGGCAAGGAAGCCTCGTTAATAATTTCATTAGAGGTCTTTCTATCTCCGTGCCTGCTAGAACTATGTCTATTTGGCTGTGTTTATTCTCGCTCCTTCTTGTAACTTCTACTCTGCGAGATAACTTTTTTTTTCTGTTTTCACTGTTAGGTTTCTCCAGAGCTCACGGCCTTTATGTGAAAAACAAAGGAAAGAAAAGGGGGAAAAAAGAAAATCTGAAAGCTTCCAGATTTTATATTACGCAAAAATGAACTAATTTTCAACGTTTTCTGTGTTACTTTTATTTATTAATATCGTGTTCTTCGAATTTAAACCACATAAAATTCAGTTCAACAGCAATATCACAAAATATTTAAAAACAACATATCTTTAGAATTTCTGATACACAGTTCTCGCGCGCTGGAGATAAAAATGCTTTCTTCCGTATAGTGTTGCCATTGCTCGCTTTGAAATCGTTGAGTTTGTTAATCAAAAATTCGTTAAAGATATACAGAATTTGAAATAGATAATAAAGTAAATTCGAATTTCAAAATTCGGGCTTCCAAGTGCCTGTGCTGGGTTGCAGAACTACGTTATTGAAATTTTGATGTCGCTTGGTACCGTTGTTTTCTCACAATGCAAGACACATTCATGCATTCATGCAAATTCTTCATTATTTAGTTTCTTTAAATATAAATACATGGCGTAATATTTGGTGGCAACAGTTGGAAAAGTGAACCAATGCAGAAAGCGAAACGACGCAAAATGCAGTTTTGAGACTAATAGACCTTTGGGTCTAATGCCCCTTTGGGCTAAAAAAGAAAAAAAAGGGAAAACGTATATAGATTAAATGCGAAGAAAAAGTGGATAGTAGCGTAATTTGCTAAAACTAAGATATCTGTTGAAATAGGATTATGTACTCAAAAGTTATGGATTTACCTAAATGATTGCAACAAAAAAATCCATTTATTATTGAAAACGAAGAGAAAAAAGTGCACAGACCTAGTTCCATCCATGCAAATAACAATTTAATAAGACTTTTATGATGGTAACAGCATTCTTTTACAATGGAAAATTAAAAATAAGAAGAGTATGAAAAGATCTTAAATTCAACTCAATGGGTATTATTAAAAGAAAGATTTGCGTCCAATATTTGCAGAAGAAACTAAACTTCTTTATCCCTGTAACATTTCTTCAAGTGAGACATTTCTTCAAGATAAAACGACAAGCCACTTTTAAAAGTACTGCTGCATTCCTTGAAAAAAATGAAGACGCTAAATGTAAATTAAATTTTGCAAAATTACGCCAGAAAATTTTCTGAAAAGCCTTTCTATCGTGGAAATCAGGAGGGAGACTTATGGTACTACAGAAAAGGCTGTCATCTGAAACACTTAAGAAAATATTCTTTATATTTTTAACATTAATTAAAAAACCTCGAAATGGTTCTTAAAATATTTAAACGTCCTTTGTATTTATGAGTTTAGACTTATGAGTTTGGACAATATGTATTGAGTAATCCTACCGTGATCCAAGGTTTTACCGATGTTTCGTCGCATAACGAAAGCAGCCTGTTCTAAAGTAGTATTATGGTAAACATCTGTGTATTGTAACGAGACGATTACTTAAACATGTATATAATATATTTTTAACATATTGTTACGGATTTTGTACTTAGTAATTTTAGTAGAATTATAAGTAAAACTGTTGTATTTTCTGTGCAATGTAAGGCGAAAAAATGTTTTAGAGAAAACTATGCCGGAAAAGTAAGAATACAGGGCAAGTGCATTTAGCATTGAGTAAAAGGGTATCTCGGTAATTTGGCGAGGTGTCACCAAGTTCAAAACGGTTACGGCAACTTATTTTATCGCCACATCGAATTGCGAAAAGTCGCCAGATTTGGCGACCATTTGGAGACATTTGGGTCTGGTTCCTGTATCACTGTATCACTTAATATGTATAGAAATTGAATAAATGTAATTGACCACTACGTTAGCTGTAACCGTAACTCCACCCTCGTCTTGCTTTCCAGTAATTTTTAGAAGCAGAAATTACTAGAAATATCTCTGTGGCCGGTTGGAAAAACTACTTAAAGCCGAAGAGAGAGCATCTGCTCTCCCAGTTGCTTATTTACTGTTGTTGCCAGATCCGCAGTGAACTGAGATACATCCCAGTTAGCTTTCTCTTCAGATGCGCTTTTCAGTGCGTTGTGTTTAAAGTTCTTATTAGTTTGAAGTGTAACTACTGATTGTAATTTGTGATACTGTGAACACCTGTATGAGAATTTCTGAGTAAAATTCCAAAATTTTGATGTGTTTGTTTTGATTAAATTAGTTTTATTTAATCTATTATCGTACCTGTGTGAATTCAACCTATTGCGAACCGAACACACGCAACAGTTAACGTATTTTTAAACGTCTCTGTAGGTATTATATGAATTATTTAAACGTATATATATTTTAATATATGTAAAATGTTGTTTTAAAATAATGAAATAATGTTTGACTTTTGTGTTCATTAATGTCTACTTATTTTTTTTCCGCAAGTGTAGGCCAGGGACAGTCAACTTAGTCCCGATCGCTCAATAGTGTGCGATGTAAGCTTTCATGGTGGGCAGTAGAGTTGTTTTCCTATGACGAAAATCATGAAAGATAGAAGCACACTTGCACACAGGTGGATTTATGATATATATACAAATGTGGAAATTTAGTTCTTTAGTTGATCGTTCTCCCTTGCACAGCCCTTTACGTTTTCTATACTGTTACAAATTCTGTATATATATGTAAATAATTTTAGTGAAATTATATGTAAATTGGAATTTCTTGTAAAACGTAACATGAAAAGCCTCAAGAGTGCGAAGCATCGCCGGTAAAGTAGGCTTACAGGGATAAGTCCATTTAACATGGAGGTGAATGCTTTCTTGCCAAACTGGCGATGGTTTCGGCGACTAATTTTGTTGCTAAATTTGGCGAGAAATCCTTAAAAGTCGCCAAACTTGGCAACCATTTGCTGAACCCCTGTAATGATAGGTCCGATCCTTATGTAACTGTGTTACCAGCGGTATGTAACTGTAACTCCAGATGCCTTCCAGCAATGTCGAGAAATCGAAGGTTCTCGAAATTTTTAGTTCGAATCAGAGTTTAGCTTAGAGTGTTGAAAGTACTGGGAGATCATATGCGTGCTTACGCACTGATACGTTTTATATTGCCTCGTGCCATTCTTAGAAATTTGAAGTGGTAATACTGATTGCACTCTGTAATGCTGAAACGAGCTACACGGATACTTTAAAAAAAAAGTTTTGGAAAGTTCAAGAACTGTAAAGTATTTCCCGAAAATAAATTTAATCAAGTTACGATCCTTTGTGTGTGCACTCAATCCTTTAAGCACCCGTAAATTTATCGATGAACGTAGGAAGACTATATGAGACCCGATCAGTTTTCAATTACTTTACAGTTGAGTTAAGTTCGGAGTCTAGCTCAGCGTATTGAACGTATTGTGTGAGGAGGCGAAAGGGTTAAAGACTTTGCCTTTTGTTTAACCCTTTCGTCCCGAAAGGTACACATGTGTACCACTTATGTTTAAAAATACCCGCAGGACATATTTAACATTATAACTAAACGAAAAGTATACCTCTACGGTATTTTAAGTACCACGACATCATCCCATTGTATAATATCAAACAGATTTCACTAAATGTAAGGTTATGTTTGTGAATAAATCAGTAAACGCCTGTATTATGCATTTTACAGTAAATTTGCGCAAGAATAAACTTGATTTTATACTTAATTTTATTCGGTAATAATACGTTTGAAAAAGAAATAGAATATCAGGTATGCATGAATTATTTAGAGTTTAAAAATTATTTATTTTTCTGTTTATCTGGTATATATACTGGTATTATTACCGGTACATACGTGTACACTATTAGTACATATTATTACCGATACATATGTGCACCATAATTTAGGCAATTTATTATTACAGACAATAAATTATGCGGCTTTGAGTACATACATGGCCAACCGCATTATGCATGGCATCATGGCATTCATGACATGCAGCTGTGTGCATGGCCAACTTTAATCCCCTAAGAAAAAACAATGAAAAATATAAAAAAACTACAATGAGTAAGTAACCTTATCATAATAGAAATTGCTTTTGCTTTTGCCTGAAAATCTTTTATTCATATTCAGGGACGAAAGGGTTAACGTTCTTAGTCGTTTGATTTGGTAACTTCTGACTGTGCTCTGTCTAACCGAGAAGAGCTTTACAAGTAATTTGTAGAAAATTTCCAGAATTGTAGATTGTTTCTTTTAGGAAAACAAATTTCATCAATTTATCATCGGTTCTGTGTGCATTCAATCCGTTACGAACCCGTACGCACGTAGCAATATATTTAGACTTCTTTTTTTTTTTTTTTTGCTTTTGCTTTTAATCACAGAAAAGTGATTAAAATATATGTAATGAGGTTGTCACATCTAGCAGTAAGTCAGCCTAAGGAAAACTTTCCCGAGAAACGAGCTTCTCCTTTTCCTACCATTGAAGGGTTCCTAGCTGAAACAATTTCACTGGAAACAATGTCCCGGCTAGCTAAGCAGAACATAAAATAAAGTACGAATGAACGGGTAAACTTACCTGCATTTTTTTTACCAAGCCGCCAATAAAAAAATTGATTTGCACTTGCGCTGAATTAATTACTGTGGGACTGGTGTGCGATAATGGAATTTTACTACCTAACAAAATGGGTGGTAGGTATAAACGTTTGCTTAACCCTAAGGGAAGGTAATCGTATGAATTAAACAATAGATGTTTAATACTTAAAGGTAGTTATATGAGGACGTTTTATATGTAATATGACCATCCTGCTTCATACAAAAGATGGGAAAGGATTTTGAATAACATACTTTTTCAAATAATCTACAGGCAGAGAGTTTAGTAGCTTGAAGGAAGAAATAAATAAATATAATATGGTTAAACAAAATTATGAATTACATTGTATGCATTGCATACACACGCCTGTTATAAATCCATGTTTTTCTGTGCTGGAAGTAAGGCAGTTTAAAACAGCATAACAGTTTCTTTTATTTTTATATCTACGACACGATTATAAAATATTTTGGAACATGCGTACGTTGCGTGCGTACGGATTCGTCATGCATTGAATGCACCAGTCGTTAAAAAGTTAAAAAAATTATTCTTTTCGCAGGAAATAAAATAAAACACTGAAATATTTCCTCAGAGATATTAGTACAATATCACAATATCTCAAACGTTAAAAGAACTCAGTTCAAAACAGATAAACGAATTCTATCTCACAGCGAATTCGTTACAGTCAGTAACAGCATAAAGTAAACTTCAGTTAGCTTAAAAAGAGCAACAACTGAGCTGAGGTCTTTTAATTCCGCTTTTAAAACCTTTTTAATTATTCACTAGAACATTCTGGTAAAATCTCGATTTTTCTCCATTTTTGTGGATGGCAACAGCAATTACGAGATATTCATTTATTAAATATTAAATACACGCTCTCTTTTATTTTTACTTTTCCAGCGTAGGTTTCACTTCAAAAATCGTGTGCGTTGCATGGGAAAATAAAGCAATTTTAATCACAATTCCAAATAAATAGCTAAATAAATACGAAATCCTCAACAGTATAATATTAAATAAAATACATTAAAATATATCACGTACGTGAATGAATACAATGAAATATCTTTTAATACTATGGCAGGGTATTTCAAAAGCTCCATTTTCTATTCTGGTTCAGAGTTTCAGATTTATGTTGGTAATATGTTTACATGCATTTTGAGAAGACCAGGTTTCGGTTAAGTGGAGGTTTGCTGTCAAATCTATTCTCAACAATGTGGATTTTTGAATGTGAATTTATTACTCTTTCCGAAACAACGTCTCATTCGTAATTCAGTCTCAAACCTTTTATGTTCATGAATAACTCAGTACGTGGCTTTCTTTATCCAGTTATATTTCCTTAATGTTTTCTTTCTATTCCCCGGATGTAGATCTCTTCCGGCCACTATGCGCAGTCTGGCGAGTATGATGAAGCTGGGGAAGCAGAGGCCGCCACCGGAAGAGGACGAACGGAAATCTCTTAAGGACTCCGACCAGCTGGAGTACGGTACGTTCTTTCCTTCCTCAAAAAAGAAACAGAAAGTCGGATAAACAGCTTGTGTCCCACATTCATAAACATCTTTATCACACAACACGCATCAACAGAAATATAGTTTCCGAATCATTTTTAACCGGTAAATATTTCCTACTTTAAAAGGAAGTAAATGTGGTAATGTGAATTTTTAGCCGAAAGGGGAAGTTAGTTCCGAATGGGATATTAGTCTCGAAACGGCATTTTGCGTTGAATCACAAATTCGGACTGTTGCCACCAAATATGACCTCCCTGTACTATGTTTAAAGAAATTAAATAATGAAGAATCTGCATGAACGTATGCATGTTTCTAGCGCTGTGAAAAAAACAACTGTATCTAGTGCCATACAATTTTGAATAACGTAGTCCTCCACCCGATCATGGGCACCTGGAAGTCCGAATGTTGAATTTCGAATTTGTTTTATTATCCATTTCATATTTTGTAAAATCTCAACGAATATTTGATTAAAAAACTCAACAATTTCAAAGCGAGCAGTGGCAACACTGTACGGAATAAAACATTTTTATCACCCGCGTGCAAGACAGCCTATCGGAAATTCTAAACATACGCTGTTTTTTAAATATTTTGTGAGTTTTCTGTTGAATCGAATTTTATATGTGGTAAGTGCCAAGAATGTCATATTTAATAAATAAAGTAAACACGCAAAGCATTAATAATAAAAAGACAAAAAAAAATTGTAGGCCATCTTCGTAAGAAAATTAACACTGATATGATGACCTGAGAAAATACTGAAAATTATATGCCAACATTTATGCTGCCACGATGATTCTAAATGTGTATTATTACGCTGCTTTTAAAGTTTTTGTAATTGCGTTCTTGAATTATATATAGAGTAAGTTCGAAAATAATCAATCATGCTTACTAATAAAGCTAAAAACACAGACACAAAAAAATGGGTTAGTAGGGGTGAGTGTAACAGCAGGTTGGTAGACTACAAGCTCAGCCAGAGCGTAAACAACCTTAACAAACTCTCTTGAGAGACTATTAATATCTAAAACCTTTCATATTTTTTAATTTTTTAATGCAGTCGAACCTTGCAATAACCGGCCCACCAGCGGACGAGTGGTAAAGACGCTGAACACTGGTAGTTCGGTCCGAGGTTCGAATCCCGCGAACGGGCTGGCTGCATGGGCGTATTCGTGGTTTTCCCCACGTGTAACGTGTATACGAGCCAGTTTCCCTTAGAACGTCCTCCACGAAAGCATCCCTCCCTTTAGGCAGATAGCCCTCGTGTGCTTTGCCGTAACTGAATAACCTAACATAACCTAACCTTGCAATAACCAGTCTGGCTTATAACAAATTTCCAAATACAACGGACGAACCTTTCAGTCTCGACCAGTTTCCTATAGATTTGAGGTTGTTTTATACTTTCGTAGCGAACTTTGAAAGGGTATGAAAATCGGATACGTTATTTTTACTTATGCTTACTTGTCTAACGTAGTCAGCCTAAGCTTATGAAATTCCTTGTGACAAGGAGTGCTAAATTACGCCTATTGATGGCAACAGCCTTGAGCACCTAACAGGTCACATTGCTATTTGGCTCAGTTCCGCCCAAAATTTTGATGGAGCATACATTTACAAACATCCATGCTTTCTCCGGTATTCGAACGGGGCGCTTCGGCACGGGGGGTCAGCGACGCTGGACGGTGAAAATCGGATATAACGAATTGAATTGATATCTTTGATGGAAGCGCTTTTTGCATTTTTTGTATTTTTTCGGGAATTTCTGCAAGTTTTCACGAAACGATTACTTTAATGTCGATCTCTAGGATGTTAAGATCCATATTCTACACTCCATCCGTAAACATAAACTTCAACATTTATGAGATTTTCACTTAATTTAGTAAAAGTTAATTACTCCCAAACCTCTAACAGACGTGAAACAAATCATCGTTATGTCTGAACGCAAATAAATACAAAGTCACACAAAGGTTTAAATAATCTTTTTTATTTCAACAGAACTTAGAACTTAAATGCACTTTTTGTGCTAACAGCATGAACGACAGCTCATGGTGTTGTGACCGAACAGAAACAGTCAAATTCAAATTAAACGTGGAATGGTAGCCAAAGACTTCACAATTTAAGCATATTCCAAAGTGGCTCAGCAACTCTACTCGTGTATCAAATTCAAGTGTCTGCAGCGATATAACGCAAAGACGAATAATAGCAACTTATCAGAGCTGGCAGGAACTAAACGTAGCGTGCACGCGAAGGTCAGGAACAAATTCTATCTTGTATACTAGTGAACTACTAAGCGAATAATCGCTTAAGTCCGAGAACAGAAACGTAAACTCAAGAGGGGTAAATTACCCTTTATTGCTGAAATTAAAGATTCACAGATTGCACTTTTCTCAGGGCGTATAACAAAGCCTCCACTTGGGCTTTTTTTTATCATTTAAAGAAAGAGAAATCCTCGTGCACCACAAAGTATCACACGAGGCTTACAAATCGTAAGTAAAAAAAAAGCATAATGTTAAGTAATAACAACAATTTTCAGTAATGCAATGAAATCAAACACAAAGAGAAAAAAAACACAAACAAAAAAGATACAACTATATAAACAAATCACTTGCAATGTTTAAAATAAAAGTCAACAAAGTCATCAAAAGCTGGGTAGGCCGAAGGTGAAGATACAAAATCATAACATTGCCAATGAATTCCAATTAATTTTAATCTGCATTTCAATAGATTTCCTGCATTATCAAGCAATGGACAATCGAAAAGCAGGTGGAAAACACTTTGCTGAACGCCAAGATTGCAATTACACAAATTGGAAGATGTCAGCTTAAACCGCTAGAGATAAACGTTGACCTTACCATGTCCAGACAAAAATTGAGTAACCTTAAAATTGAGCAATACGTCCTTACTTTTCAGTCTGTCAAAAACAGTTGGGAAGAATTTTTTTGTAACAGCTCCCTTGTCAGAAGATATATAATCACAATTCCATTGTTCAATCATTTTAGCTCTGAATGACTTTTAAAAGCAAGATTTTGGAATATTTACATCAACATTAATATAATTTTTAGTTGCATTCTTAGCAAGCCAATCAGCTCTCTCATTTCCATAATTACCCGAGTGACCACGGACAAATGTAAAAAACACTGAAATACCGTTTTTCTGCAGATCTCCGAGAGATTGCTGTATATTAACAATAATATCATAACAGTATGAGGTATTTTTAAGGCACTCGAGGGAAGAGAGTGAATCCGTGCAGATTAAGTAGCTGTAAACATGTCCGTCCTGGCTAAGTATCCACTTAATTGCAAAATTAATGCAGAGAAGTTAAATAAAAACAGTACATTCATTTCTAATACGAAATTGGTGGTAACTCCACTTGGGCTTAAACTGAAAAATGTAAGAAATAAGATCTAACTGATGACTAACTAAAGAGATTTAGCCAAAGCTAACACGAATTCTAAACTAGTTGGTCAGTAATATTAAATTAGCTAGCGAAGCTATCAAAAGGCATGTAATATGGCCAAGCGTAGTAACAGCTTAGAGGGACATAGCCCAAAGACAAACGCGTGCTATTCAGGAATCCTAATTCTCTCTCTCGAAGTCAGTGGAACTTAAATGCTTTCTACTTCTCATTTGAATTTAACGCGATTCTAAAAACTAAATTTCTGGTAAGGAATTGTAAGCTGAAGCTAGAAGAGATAGGAAAGGTGCATAAACGTAAAATAACTGTTATAAAATTAGGATATACCTTACAATCTCAACACCCCAAAACCTCAGTTTAAGTATTATCAAACTCATTTATAATCTGGTGAGAAAACGGAAAGGGGGATTTATAGTAAAGCTTGGAATTATAAATAACTCGTTAAATTAACTAATAAAGCTTGCACACTATTTTTCTTTTATATTCAACCCTATTTTCTATGTGTTCCGAACAAAGGCTATGCGAAACTGGTGTGACACCCAGTGTAGGAGGACGAAGACACAGTAAGCAAATTTTAGCACACACTGTAGCATTGTTTCTACAGAGTGTATGTGTCCATTAAACCAAAGAAAGCAAATGGGTTCTTTTATTCT
Organism: Stegodyphus mimosarum; assembly: GCA_000611955.2. Lineage (NCBI taxonomy): Eukaryota > Metazoa > Arthropoda > Arachnida > Araneae > Eresidae > Stegodyphus > Stegodyphus mimosarum. The sequence goes on from KK121215.1 coordinate 114,517, forward strand.
ATTCAAATTTAAAATTAGCAAACCAGCAACTTTATGTTTGGCCTAGATTTAGTCAAGAACTCAATCGATTTCGAGGGCAAACAGGTAAGATCCCTCTCCGTGAGGAGCAAAGAAATATGCAAGATTTTGCTCTTGATGAAGAGGGGCCTGTATCTGTTTGCCCCCGAAGTCAGTTGCTTTCTTGACTAAATGTACGCCAAGCACAAAGTTGCTGCTTTGCTAATTTTGTGTTAAACTTTGTTTCTCTTGTATTTTAGTTTTTTTTCCCATTCAAATTCTTTGGAAATTCGGCATAGCAAATTACATTTAGGAACACTGAAAATAGCGCACTAAGAACAAAGAAAGGTAATCCGCTAAACTTTGCAAAAAAGTACAGTGAGATCCGATATGCAAATGATCCAAGTTGAGGTGCCAGTGCACATGACCACACACCCTGCACATCCTGCATTCCTTTTCACTGCTATCAGGAAATGGGTCTTATATAAACCGGCGCATAGATCAAAATTCATAAACGTGACGATCAAATTCTGACTCTAGGAGGATTTTTAAGAAGCGAAAAATGCCGGGTAGACTTGTGAGAAAACGTTTCTCACAGTGAAGGAAGTTAAGGAGCGGTCTGATAATCGGCATCATGCGAAAACGGGAAGCTGGTCGACTTGCGGTGTTCCTCCCCAGCTCGATCGTTCGGAGAGTGACATCAGAATATGTTGGGGGGCAGTGGACACGAGATGATACCACACATGCGAAGAACCGAGTCTGAAGCGACTAGGACGAACCAGGATTGAAGATTCAAGAGACAACAGCTCATGGATCCCACAGTGACTCTTTTCACAAACCGATTAGATGTAGAGGTGTCGTTTAAATCACAAACCATTTCCAGACACCTTCCGGTACTAATTTGCTATCCAAGCATCCTTTGCCTTTACTGCTTTTATTACCGAAACATCAGCGACTTCGTCTACAGTGGTAGCAAGTCATAGCGACGTGGAATGCCACAGAATGGCAAAACGTAGTGTTTAGTGATGAATCCTATTTGGTTTTGGGACGGATGATAATCGCGTACGGACGATGAGACGTTCTGTTGAATGGTGTAATTCCAACCACCCTGTCTCGCGACAGCCGGTCCATTTTTGCTCGGGGAACCTTAACGGGCAAGTCTTATGTTGATGACATTCTTTAACTTCATGTCGAAACTTTTCTAAATGGTTCTCCAGGAGCAATTTTCCAGCAAGACCGTGTTCATCCTTATACAACTCGAGTTGCTCGAAACTTCCTACGTCATATTCAGACTCTTACAATGCCTCGCTTTCCGGAGTTGTCTCTTATAAACCATATATGGAACTAACTGAAACGCCAGATGTGACAGTCTCACTCTATATATGATTTTAAAATGGCTGTTCAATGTTTATGGGCCCATCTGCCTCAGGACAACATCAGACGTCTAATCAACTCAACGCCGGACCGTGTTGCGACTTGTATTGTAGCAGGAGATAATCCGGCGCTCTATTGAAGTTGCAATGTATTTGTCTAGTTGTAACGCTATATTTTTTTAATTGTCTTGATTTTGGGATCAATTAATCTCTCACCTGTAGCGTTACGTGTATTAAATTTCCTTTCAGTCTGATGCTCCTTTCTTGAGTGTTTATGGAAATCTTCAACTGAAACTTTTTGTATGTTATTCAGAATTTCTGAAATTTTTAAAGACAAAATTACTAACTCTTACTTTTCCGTGTTTGGGATGACATGATCTATATTTCCCATTCCATCCGTAAAGGTAGCACTTATATATTGATTTTCTTTTATGTTCAACCCTGCGTTTCGCTGTGCTCCAAACAAAGACTATGTGAAACAGGTACGATACTCAGTCTAAAAGAACTAGGACGCAATAAACAAATGCTAACACACCATAAGGCGTTCTTTTTACATAGTGTATGTAATCATTAAACCAAAGAACTTTAGTGTGTTCATTGATTCCATTCAAATTATTTAAGTAAGTTGTCAGTCAGAACTCCATTCAAGATGATACTCCAATACAAATTTTTGGCGTGCAGAGACAAGGAGAGTCGTGGGTCTTACGAATTTGGGTTACGCGGTTGATTCGCCTAAACTTAACTCAGTGGCGTAACAGCTCTAGTCGGCCATGGCCTGCAGTGCCCTTTTACTGCTTTCTTGAATTTTTGAGTTCCCGGAGGGCATCAGCATATGCCCTGGGCAAGTGGTGACCTTGTCGCAGGACCTCCGGTGTTTAGTCCCCACGCGAATTTGGTACTCACTTTATCGACCCACTTAAGGGATGAAAGGTTGAATCAACTTTGCTCAGCTGTTGGACCGAACCCCGGACCTGTAGTGCAGATGCGCAACGGGCTAGCAAACGGGCGTTTAATTTGTCTTCTAGAGAATGAAAAATTTTTATCATTATGTATGTTTGTTTGAGTATAAATACTACCCACGTTTTACCCTTTGAATGGAGGTTTTGAATTCTTTAGGTCTTTTCAAAGACATAGGGTATTCTTTATAAACGTTATTAAATCTTTCCTTTGTAACCATATATATCTTACGAAAATTTAAGAGTAAATTTGAAGTATTTTTGTTATTTTTTTCATGTAAATATTGCGTTGTTTTTATATTTTTGCGAGTTAAATTTGCTTTTCGTATCATATCAGATGTAGCGAATCTCCGGACACAGCGAATCAAACTTTAGTCCCTTGAAGCTCGCTATCGCGAGATTCGACTGCATTATAAAATACATATAGCGTGTATCACGGTCATGGTTAGCAGTTAATGCGTATTTCAGCTTGCAATTTAATTCCCAGTTAATGCATATTTTTACTTGCAAATTAGTTCTCAATTAATTTGCATTTCTACTTCTAAATTACTTCCTAGTTAATGCGCATTTCTACCTATAGGTTAGTTTTACTGATAATTAACCTGGAAACATCGAAAATAATTTTTTCACCCTATAAGGTATTTGATCTCTCCTTCCAGCTTGCCTTAGCGGTGTAACGGTAGCACACTCGGCGCGTATTCGAAAGACTCAAGCTCAAGCCCCGGCTAGGGCATTGCACATTTTTTATATCTCCTGATTCAACATAACATAATGTCTCTAAAGTGGCACCCGAACTGAAATTTGGTAGATGATAATTTGTCACTACCATAATTTGACGACTGGGTGGCTAATTCTCAGTCTCACTTTAAAAGGGTTGAGTATATAAAGTATTTTCTCCCTCTTTCCAGCATGTCTTCGTGGTGTAACGGTTTCACACTTGGCGCGTATTCGACAGGTCAGATTTGAGTCCTTGAGAGGGCATTGCTCCCTTTTTAAGGTCTCAAGCATCAGTAAACCTAATGACAGTGGTGGAGGATAATTCGTCACCTCCAGGATTTGGCGAATGTGTCCGCTAATCCCCAGTCGCCCTTTAAAAGGAGAGTATATAAGGTATTTTCTCTCTTCTTCCAGCGTGTATTCGGGGTCTAACGGTAGCACACTCAAAACATATTCGAGGGATCCGGGTTCGAGTAGCGGTGATTGCATTGCTCATTTTTCATCTCTCCTGCTTCAGAAATAACCTAATAGCTCTACAACCTCCATTTTCATTGCTGAATTTTTATCGCAGTTTTCTTTAAATTATTGGTCTAATTATTAGCATCTCCTTCCTTAATCTTTCGCGAAATATATGTTATTTTTTTAATTTCAACTGTCGTACACAATTGTCTTTATTTTCAGATGAAACTAATGTATGCATATATAGTAATCGTATCTGCCAAATAATTTTAAAACGTTTTGTAACACATGCTTAAACACTATTAATATATTTTACGTGGCATTAAAATCTTAGCTGTATAGCCAAGCACACGTGAATAATTTTATTTGAAGCAAAACTTTGAAAACTTTTTTCGAACCAGTTTGACTTAATTTTCATGCTAAAATAAATCAGCATATACCTAATTTGCATATGTTTGATTTAGATTATATGCTGTACGGATTTAGAAAATGTAAGATCTGCATCCTTGTATTAAACTTAAATATTGTATACATATTCCCTCGCGTATTTTGCCCCTTAGTGTTTCAGCGACAGTTTTTGAAAGTTTTAAAAATATTTGCGTAATTTTCTCCTCAGTGCCTACAGAAACAGCTCTTTAAATATTAAAATACACTCATGGACAAAAAAATTAGCGCACCAAGAAGAAACCGTCAAAATAAAACGAAATTTTACATACGTAATGACTACTTTGGTATAAGTAAATGATAAGAAAATCAAAGAAAAAGAATAAATTATTTCAGAGAAAAAGGGAAAAGAACGGAGGAGTTAATACTCCGTTGGACCCCCTCTAGCGCGAATGCACGGTGCGATACGATCGGGCATTGAGTCATACAAGCTCTGTATGATGTCTTGAAACATTTCGTTCCATATTTGCTGTAACCTTGCCTCTAGTTCGTTCAAACTCGTCGGATGCCCAACTCGTCGTCCCAAATGATCCCAGATATGCTCGATTGGAGACAAATCTGGGGATCGGGCAGGCCAAGGAAGAGTAGTAACAGTGCAGAGACAGTCTTGTGACACCCTTGCCGTATGAGGCGGAGCATTGTCTTGTTGAAAAATGGCTCCTGGGAGCCGTTGCATGAGCGGCAACACATGTGGTTGCAGGATTTTATGAACATATCGCTGGGCTGTCGCCACGGAACAATACTAGGGGTGACCGTGTATTGTAAGCAATGGCACCCCATACCATCACACCAGCTGTGGGAGCGATGTGTCGTTGTACAGCAAAGGTAGGATTGAGGAGTTCACCACGGGCTCTCCACACACGAACACGATTGTCATAACTGCCGAGATTGAATCTGGATTCGTCGCTAAAGACGACCTGGTTCCATTCCGCTGCAGTCCAGTTTCCTCGTGCTCGACACCACTCCAAACGAAGGCTTCGATGGGTGGGCATCAAGGACAGCACACGTAATGGGTGCCACGATACCAATTGTCCTTCCGCCAGGCGCCTTCGTATGGTTCGAGAAGACACAGGGGCCCCTAGTAGGCGGCCGATAAAGCAGTTGGCTGTACGCGTGCATTTCTTACGATGTGGCGGTCTTCTCGACGACTGGTCTGTCGAGGGCGTCCTGAGCCTGGTCTTCGTGTACATGACATCTCTCGGGTCCACTGGTCCCAACACCTCCTCACAACGCAATCAGAGTATCTGTTTCAGATATTATATAGATTTTCAATTATATAGATTTTCAATTTATACAGATGCCCTGTCTATGTTGCAGAAATTAGAAAATCCTAATGAATACAACAAAATTATGCTAGATATAAAAGATTTTTATAGTGAAATTCAAATCAAAAACAGAATAAATATACACTGGATAAAGGCCCACATTGGTGTAGAGGGGAATGAGCGTGCGGATATGTTGGCAAAGGAGGCTGCTTCAGGTGAAGGGATTCCGTATACGAAAATTCTGGATTCAAGAAAAATGTCAATTGCTGTTTTGAAGAGAAACATTATGGAAATATGGCAAAATCAGTGGAGAGAATCCGATAGGAACAAAAATTATTTAAAAGTATTGAAAATTAACGATAAAAAATTTATTAATGACTTTGAATATATGCAAGTTGTTACTGGTCATGGGAGGTTTCCCTTTTACCTGAAGAGATTTGGTTTACAAGAAAATGAGAAATGCAGAAATTGTAATGTTGTTGGAGATGCAGCACATTATTTGGAGAATTGCTTATTAACACAGAGTGTGAGGGTAGGCTATAGAAATTTAGACATCACAGATATTAATAAATTAGAAACTATTTTAAAGAAACACCCAAAGGATATTATGAAGATTCTAAATGATAACAAAGAAATATTGGGAATAGACATTTGAAATATTTTATACAGCTTTTGAGGAAAAGTTACGAGGAGATATGTTTTATTTTGTGTTCGTTCTTCTTGTGTTTGTATTTTATCTTAATTTTGGGTTTGTTGAGTGAATGGTTGTTTTTTTATTATTCTTGTTTGGGATGTGTTCATTGTTAGCTGTTTGTTCGTTGTTGGCTTGGGCCTGCCCCCTTTTCTTTGTCTAATGGCTGGATTTTCTAGCTGGGTGGACAGGGGGCTGCGCCCCAGAATCAATCAATCAATCTGTTTCAGATACTAAACCTAAAAACTTTGTATTATTTCATAACATAATTTTTACGAAAGTCTGTTCAAAGTTTCAATTAAAGTATCACTTCCAGTTTACCAATTTTAACCCAAATCTAATAGGTTGCTCTCATTGATATAAAAGTCTAAAATATTAAAATTAAAAAGTTTTGAATAATATCTTAATATAGTGTTTCATTATAAACTATCATGGGCTTCAAAGGAAGTATCCTTAATTATCTTCAGACCCTAAAGTACCAGCTAATTAAAGGCAAAGTAACAGCTTAAACCTAAAGTATCAGCTAATTAAAGGCAAACTACCAGCTTAAACCTAAAGTATCAGCTAATTAACTTCACCTATAATCGAATCAACTCTTAATATGAACGTAGAAAGCTTAAGCATAGAAAATAGAATTTTTTGAAAGCTTCCTGTAAGAGTTATCGTGGACGTAAAAATCGTAAAACACATACATACATATATATAACGTATATAGACAAACATCATTATAAAAATAGTAAAATGTGCTGTGGAGATCTTGTAGTCTCACTTTCTTTGAAAGCATAAATTGAGCTGAGACTCTAGGAGACGTAAGCGAGTCTTGGAAATTAACAAAGAGTCGTACTAAAGGTCTAAAAGAACGTTTTATCAAACCCGGTAATTTAACCGGTGTCACTGTTTGTGCTTACAGAACCAACCAGTATTTATGGCGTGCCTCAGAAGCAATTATTCAAATTTAAACTAAGTCGTAAATTAGTCAAAGGCTATACAGGAAGAATACAAGCGATTTGGCTCAAACCTAATACCGGCGTGGCAAGCCTAATGGTTAGAAGAACGCAACACCTCATACAGACTGCTATCAAGAGGTTGAACTAGCAACGTGATCTTCAGCAGGCGAAACATGCTCTGATTAAGCAGTCTAAAGGCTTCCTTTAAACACTATATCTCTCTACATCATTGGAATATGAGCGAACTAAACTTGAATTCTGGTAGGAAAACGAGAATGACAGAAAAGCTTCTTAACATAAAATAACTCATCAATGAATCTAAATGAATACTTTCAACCTTAATTTGTGCTTATTCGCTAAAATCTCACTATCACATTTAGGGACTGGAATCTTATGTATGTAAACAGGGTGAATCTAAACAAGTGGGCAAAACTTTAGGGGGTGGTAGAAAGCAGCTATACGAGCAATATTCGTCATAGAATATATAATTGGAATGCAAGCGGTGAGAAGTTAAAGAGAAGTTTTTCACTGTTACATTTAAAGTGTTAACACAATAATGAAAGGAAAACTCCAGAAAACATTTTATTAACAGAATATGCTGATAGAAACTGTTCATAGAAATCCAGACAAACGGGCTGGTTGCATGTCGTGGTTTTCTCCATATGTAGCGTAGATTTGAACCACTATCCCTTAGAAACATCTTCCACGAAGGCATAGTCTTCTTGGATACATAGCCCTCTTCTTAGATAGATAGCCCTCGCGTGCTTTGAATAAATCGACCTACACTGCTGGCCATCCAAATTGCAACACCAAGAAAGACAAGAGATATCACAACAAAATTTATTTAGTAAATAGCATGTTGACCAAGTATCAAATGATTAAATTTATAAACTTCTGTGAAGTGTGGTTCCTTCCAGAATCAGTATCCAGAGTAGCCGCCATTGTTGGAGATAACCGCTGCCACACGCCTCGGTATTAATTCAAAGAGACTTTGGATGTGTGCGGAGAGCGAGCCGGCCAGGGAAGCAATTCAATCTAGCGATTGACGAAGAACCCTTTGACAATGCGTGCCACGTGCGGTCGCGCATTATCCTGTTCAAATATAGCTGTGGGCAAGCCCTGAATGTAAGGAAGGACAACTGGCTTCAACACCATGGAGATGTAACGCTGTCTGTTTAAAGTACCGGCAATGCGCACTAGAGGAGGGCGAGAGTGATATCCAATACCGCCCCATACCCTAATCCCCGGTGCACGACCAGTGTGGTGGTCCATAACGCAGCTGTTCAGCATCCTCTCTCCACTGTGTCTCCAGACTCGAATCCGACCATCGTGGTGTTGCAGACAGAAGCGTGACTCGTCAGTAAAGACAATTTCATTCCATTCTGCCGTCCACATCCTTCTTTCATCGCACCATTGGCGGCGGAGACGTCTGTGGTTCTGCGTCTAGGGTAGACGAAGCAATGGACATCTTTCGGACAGACTGCTCTGCTGTAAACGGCGTCGAATGGTACGCGCAGACACTGGTTGATGCCTTACAGACTGAATTTGCTGTGCTATGGTTCGTGAGCGATCCGTCAGTGCCATGCGCACAATGTTCCTGTCATCACGTGAATGGTGCACTGAGGTGTTTGCGACCGAACACATCAGCCCGTCGTACTCTCCTGCCTCCAATGGTCACATATCCGCGTTACAGTTGTTTGGTTTCGTCCAACACGACTACCGATTTCTCTGAAAAATAATCCACACTCTTCGGTAGGCCACTATCCTTCCTCTGTCGAACTCGGATACTTGATCAAACGATGATCGCTGTTTGCTACGAGGCATAATTAATCGTTTTTTTTAAACCGCAAGAAAAACACAATTGCCGAACTTGAAATCGTCGAAAACCTCCAAGCCTTAAATAGCGCTTTGGAAGTGACGCCACAGGCGTGCGTGATGTGCGTCTGCGCTGAAATTCCAATCATTTGCATATCTCAGCTCCGTTAATGCATGTTTTAAATTTCATGTTATTTGCATGCTTCCTTCAGGGTTTTGCATTTGCGGCGGCCAGTAGTGTATTTAATTTTGGGTGGGGAAATGGGAGAAAATAGTTAGGCTATCATCCAAAATTGAGCACTCAACATCCATCTGCTAGCGGCTCTATCGAACTTTATACCATAGGGCAAGGTGCGGAAGGAATAGTATAATCATTCAGTTCCTTTTACCACTCGAAAGATTAACAAGCAATATTTGGTTTGGTTTGTTTTAGCTGATTATGATAAAGCACACTGGGGCTATCCAGGTCGGAACTGTCAGTGTTTAGCGATTTGCTGCTGGGCTTGAGCAAGATTTCTGAATCACCGAACCACAAAGGCACCCGCAG
>KK121215.1:129333-151452 GCA_000611955.2 Stegodyphus mimosarum
AAAAAAAAAAAAAAAAAAAAAAAAAAAAAAAAAGAAGCACGTGGGGAAAGTGCAAGTAATACGTTTTTTTTTCCCTGTGTTTTGCTTCCTGTATCCCCCAGTTTGTCGTTGTGCTTCTCATTTTTGGTTTTTGTATGTGGTTAATTCAGAATCGAATACGAGATGAATTTTAAACGTATTTTATTTTATTTTACTTTGAAATATATGTATATATATATATATAAAGTAAGAAATTTAGAAATACTTTCCCAGAAAGACGAAAATTGAAATTCATAATTAATAAATTTCAAAAAATCCTATAAATGCAACAAAGAATTTTTAAAGATTGTTAAAACCAAAACCTTTGAATAAGCAAGCATACTCCAATTCCAAAAAAAAATTTTTGAATAAATTTTATATTTTGATTTTTAAAAAATATTTTGTAATTGTGTGTGTGTGTGTGTGTGTGTGTGATATAAAACAATACGATAACCGCTTTAAAAAAATAATTGGCGACCTCAAAATTAACATTCTAAATTTTGTGCTCGCCCCCTAAATTCATCTGCTCTCCCAAATTCGATATCTTTCCATGTTACGTAACATTTTAATGCAGATACCTCTTATTCAATCAAGCCAACTAATCAATATTGTAAACCAAAACGTTTCTAACTCGAACTGAAACTTTTCGACTCCCTCCCTTCTTCCTTTGAATTGCAGCGTTCACTTAATAATAAGCTTTCTTCTTGCCAAACGCTTTGCTGCGATGCTTAATCATTTAAAATGACTTCGTACTTAAAACCCGTGTACATGGAAATTATTGTATTCAGCTATGATTAAAAAATATTTTGTCTGCAAAAGGATGATTTGATATACGTAAAAAATAAAGTTTGTGATTCTTCAAAGCTCTGTTGTGTTGGATGCGTCACCATGCCTTTCCACTTAGCCCTGCCTTCAACCACTATTGTTTTCTCAGGCGTGGCGAATATCGAAAGCTGCTAAAAATACCGGATTTCTCCTTCTACACTTTTAAAGCATTATATATATATATATATATACTTATTATTTGCATGCACACATACAATGTGGACACATTTTATGAAACTTAACACAACTCTTTTATGAAATACACAATGAAATTATTATATAAAATGCATGAAGAAAGAAAGAAATGAATAGAAACAATACATAACATCATAATGTATTAGAACAAATGTCAAGTCAAATAAACCTAAATATCTGTACATATTTAGAACAACATAGAAGTTATGTTCTTCTTTTAATGGCTTTTATGCATAGGACTATGGTTGTGATACATGTGATAGAAAATAGTCGCTTTAGGTCTTACATCCTTCAATAGGAATTATGAATATATACTAGTTTTAATTACTAAATTCCTTAAGCTAAGATAAAGAATTTCTTGAAGACAGTCTTAGCTCTCTGGATGGAAGAACTTTGTAAAAATTAAATTTGAGTTTTGTATGTATTCTGGGAATCAAAATATTCAGTTTAAAAATATTGCGCTTTAAAATAAATGCGAAAAATTCCTCTTCTTTATACTCAAACTTGGAAACATTCAAGGCTTAATTTACTTTTCAGTACTTACTGTTAAGAGATTTTAAATAAATTTTCACCAGGTTTAGAATGGAACGACAGAGAATAAACTGCTCATTTTGGATGTTAAAGTTTAAGCAAATCCGCTTAGAATTTTATGTCTGAACTCATAAAACTATTACTTGCCAATATTCTTGTTAATTTCACCCATAACGTAAACATTGTTTTCATAAAAGTAATGAAGAGCAATGACCCTTTTACTGTTTGATTTTTTTCCCTTTAAGGACCATTTAATAACTTCTAACCTAAAACTCTAAAATTTTGATAGAATATGCAGAATTTTTGGTAAAAATATGAGAAAGGCAGAAACATGTGACAACATCTCACATTTAAGATTATAGACGGTGATTCCAATATCAGGGCGCAAACTTGGACGGGAGATAGAGAACAAATAATAATATTGACATAGGAAATCTACGTCGTAATCCATTTCTTTACTCATAAATACAGGGTATCCCACATCAACTGAAACAAGGTATCGACAAGGACTGTTTAAACGATGATAATCTTGCGGATTCAAAAGTTGTACTCACTGAAAATGGAAGAGATATGAGTTTAACAGTCTTAGTCTCCAAATGGTATGTCGACTCACACCTACGTTTTGTGCAACAGCTCTTGTGCTTGACTCAAATCGATCAGCCACAGTGTTCATGATGCTTTCTTCAAATCGTACAGTTCGGATTGCGTACAGTTCATAGTCGAGCAGTTGATGACGTGGAAAGAGCCTGTTTCACAAAGTTGACGATGTAAGCCCTGAAACTTTGTGTGATCGCTAATCACTTATAAAGATTGAATTTTATAGATAATGTGCAATTCGGATTTAGAAAGGGGTATAGTTCTTAATCTCATGGAAATCGTCTGCTTAGCATTTCAAAAAAAGAATGGAGTCACTGCATGCTTCTTCGACTGCGAGAAAACTTTTGATAGAATGTGGCATGCAGGGCTCTTTCACAAACTTACAAATTTTCTACTTCCTAATAATTTTATCAAGATCATGATGCCATACTTAAAACTCAGGACTTTCCAGGTTAGATGCGGTGACACCTTGTTTGTTAAGAAAGTAATTTACAGCGGCGTCCCGCAAGGCAGTATAATTTCACCCAAACTCTATAATATGTACATAAATGATCTCCCTCAACCTCTGAACGCTAAATTTCTGAAATATGCAGACGATACCGTCATCCTGAGACAGAGTCTAAAAACACGCAACTGGCCATTAAGAACCTGCAAATGCACGTTAATGCAATAGCACACTGATGAAAATACTGGAAGGTTAATTCGAACAAATGTTACATTGTCCTCTACAGGCGATATAAAACATGTATGACGGTGAACACTGAAATTAAAATCACTAGCATTACAGTACCAGAAGTTGATTCTTATAAGTACCTGGGAGTTTTTATCGATAAAAAACTCCCGCTTAAAGAGCACATTAATCACATTGTAAATAAAGGAAACGCAGAATTTATGTCTATATACCCACTTATCGGACAAAATCGAAATTAAGCTTCAAGTTTAAAAAGCTATTGTACACTTCACTTATGAGACCAAGCTTACTGCACGCCGCACATATAAGACTTAAAAAGGAAAGCAAAAAGTTAGATATCATACAAAAGGAGATGCTAAGAGCTATTGTTAATGCTCCTTGGTTTCTCTGGAACCAGCAGATTCACTATTATCTTCAAATTCACCCACTTTCAAGTCAAATTCTTGTTATTGCTCATACCGCCTTTAATAGCATACAAATTAGTCCATATGACAAATAATAAACTATGATCCTACGGTTGAAGACGCCGTGAAGCGACCGCGAACGATACAGCACAATGTAAAGTGGTAACAGTACATAGATATTATTTATTGTATATGTTACTTTAATTGGAATTTATGCATTTGTCGGAATTCATCTGGCAAAGCCATCAATGGATTTTGTACCCTAGGGGTAATGGACTTTTGCTGAATTCATCTCATGATTTATTTAACCAAGACTTTATTATTTTATTCTTCTTATGTATTTTTGATTGCATTTTGTATTAGCCAAGACTTAAGATTTTCAAATCTATAATTTCAATGTATCCATCCTGATTTCGTTCAAAGCCGCTTTGCACGTGACCTGCAACTACCCATCACAACTTTTCCTCTGTGAAACTACGCTATTGGGCACCATGCATCACGTGACGTACTCTCAAATGCCAAATGTAAAACGACTTAATCAGACATCTCCCTTCGACTCAGAAAAACAGCCTCAGCGACTATTCGACGCTTTGGTTGAAGATTACAATGTAAAAAAAAAAAAAATCTGAAAGGTTTCAGATTTTAAATTATGTCCAAAGGGGCGTTTTTTAACGTTTTGTGTGTTACATTTATTTATTAAATATCATGTTCTTCGCACTTAAACCATAAAATTCAGTTCAACAGTAATATCGCAAAATAATTTTAAAATGAGTCTATCTTTAGAATTTCCGATACACAGTTCCGCGCCCTGGAGATAAAAAGATTTCTCCTCTGTAGACTGTTGCCATTGGTCGCTTTTAAATCGTTTGACTTTGTTCATCGGAAATTCGTTTACGTTTTACAAAATATGAAATAGATGATAAAACAAAATCCAAATTTGGGCTTCCAGATGCGCATATTCTGGTGGAAACGTACGGTATTCAAAATTGAATGGTTCTAGGACCGTTGTTTTATCACATTTGGAGAAATATACATATATTTATGCAGATTCTTCATTATTTAATTGCTTTAATTATAATACAGGGCTGCAACAGTTTGAAAAGTGATTCAGACTTTTAATGTTTCCAACGCAAAATCGGAAAACGAAAATAATAGTCCTTCAGCGACAAAGCCCCTTTGGACTCATAATTACTGATTGCCTTGTAAATAATTAGCATAACTGCTCATTGCTTTTATAATTGCTAAATGCCTATTGGTATTTTCGCCCATTGGTATTGATGTTGTTTATAACATCATTTATTACCTAAGTACGTGAAAGGCCATGGACACTATAAAGGATGATAGGTAATGATTCTAACTAATCGAGGCCTAGTAGAAAGACGATTAAGATTCAGATTCGGATCCGGCACTCGTCTATCCGGAAACCGCGCGTGAAATATTCGTAGCGTAGCTCTGGCGTTACCCTTTGCGCAGTCGTACATGTAAGACATGCTTTTTCGCATGTGTGAAGTTTCCTATCACTGACGACATCATAATCGCGCATCTTATCCTACCGAGACGCACACTTACTGCCCTTTACTTACAACGATGTTTTTTATGCAAATTACTAATATGAAAATGTGTTTCGTGACATAGTTTGAAGCAAGCTCTTTTTAAATGGGTGCTAAAAGGCTCTGCGGGTGCTGTTCTTCACATGAAGGAATTCGCACAAGATGTTATGTTATGTTTCAGATTTGTTATCTCAATCTCATTTTAAAGTTTTCTTATTGTAAATGCATTCTAAGTTTTATTTATGACTAAATAAATGGACTGCGACCCGGTTTCCTGTAAGAATATTATTCGTACCTTTATTCTGTACCTTCCCTCCGAGTTTGTATGAGGAATTTGGAATCACCCTACGTATTATATTACAACATATTGAAGCTATTAACAGTGTAGAGATACATAAGTAAGGGTGTTTGGATTTTATATTGTTTCTTTCGTTTAAAATTTGATGTATGCATGATGTTTGCAAAGCTCTACTAATTTAGGTATAATGTTTTTTATTTCCTCCATTTTCATCGGTATTAAAATGCAGTTTTTCAGCATAGTCCCCATTTAACTGAATACTCTTATCTCAATGAAAAGCTAGTTCTTTTGAGCCGTTCTCCAAGTGCTTTTACAGTGTCTGTTCTCTCTCTTCTTTTGGTGTGGTTAAACTCATAATACCCCGTACAAGGTTTTTTTTTTTTCAAATGTTAGAACACATTAGTCCTCGCAGACATTAAAAAATGTCAAAACTGTTCACATCCTCTTTCTTAAAAAGAAAATGACTGACTTAGCATCTTCCACAAGTGCGAAAGCAAGCAGTCCTGAAAAAATGCACCTTCGTCAGTCAAACAACTAAATCGGATTAAACAGTATTGCGTGTGATACGAGTAATAATCATGCCAAATATTTCTCTATGGCCAACAGTGATGCCTGTAAGTTCTAAGTAGCATCTTGCTTTAGCATCTTTCTCTTCACTGGCGTAATTGACTGGCATTTGCCGTACACTATCGGGTATGCATCATGAGATTGCGAATACAGGCGCTATGGGAGCGAAGAAAGAAATTAACAAGCTGTAATTTTTCCAAAATAAATTTCTTCCTTTATTACCGAATACCTTTGGTTTCTCAGAAACAAGAATCTGCATAAATACTTAAAGATTGATTACGCTAAGGACTATCTCAATCATCAAAATGAAAATTCTACCGTAGTGCTGAAGCAAACCATTCGCAAATTTTCCTGAAATCTTAAACTATGAAATTATTCCAGAAGATTATTTTTCCAGACCCTACGCAGCATATCTTTTCAATGTATTGGTTCTACTGTATACGTAATTGTTTCTTCTACTGTTATTGTTTGTTCTACTGTATACGTAATTGTATACATAATTGAAAGTATTCCAGAAGATTATTTTTCCAGACCCTACGCAGCATATCTCTTCAATGTGTTAGTTCTACTGTATACGTAATTGTTTCTTCTACTATTATTGTTAGTTCTACTGTATACGTAATTGTTTCTTCTACTGTTATTGTTAGTTCTACTGTATACGTAATTGAAATTATTCCAGAAGATTATTTTTTCAGAACCTACGCAGCATATCTCCTCAATGTGTTAGTTCTACTGTATATGTAATTGTTTCTTCAGATCATCATTTCTCATGTACAATTTTTACGAGGAGAAAGACTTCCTACTTCATTCTGGTGCTTTCCGTTTTATCTCACTTGCTTCTATATGAACTTTAGCGCAGTGACTAGCGCTCGGTATTGTACGGTTCGAACATATGTCACGCCATTTTTATATTTTTTATCTCCCTCTCATAAGCTGTCATTTTTCCATCATCCAGCTTCTTTTTTGCATCATTCACGTTTCTACAATTAGTTTTTAAAGATTTAAAATCTGTGAATTCTCACTCAAAACGCGAGCTTCATTCATCGTAATGTTTCAGATCTCTGAACATTTGTGTCACATCCTATGGATCTACCATTTACCTCTGATCATGCACGTAACTGTATTTAGATGTACCTTATTTTATTTTCTGAACTCTAATTTCTTTTTTTTTACTGTTCTCCAACGGTGTTTAACTTTATTCTGCACCGTGAAGTGTTAACTCCAGTACTGCCAACATTAATTGGGACAGATTATCCAAAAAAATGAAATAAATTTTAAAAAGGGAATTTTTGTGATAACAGTAAATATGGGATGAGGTATGGAACAAAAACCCATTATTAACTAATTGTGAAATAAGGTTATGTTAATTGATTATTGCGCGTTACAGAAACCGACAGCCTTAATTTAAAGCAATTCAAAAACATAATCACTAGTGAAAAAACAATAAACGTCTTATAAGGTATTTCTCACTCCTTCTTAACATGCCTTCGTGGTGCAATGGCCAGCACACTCGGCGCGTATTCGAGAGGTCCGAGGTTCGAATCCCGTAGAGTTGAATTGCTCCTTTTTCATGTCTCTTGCTTCGAAATAACATAATGTCTCTACATTGGCGCCCGAACTAAAAAAGGTAGTGGATAATGATTCTCCACCACCAGGATTTGGCGACTGGGTCCCCTAATGCCCTGTCTCCTTTAAAAGGGGAAGTACGTAAGCTATTTCCCCGCGTTGCCTTCGTGGTGTAACGACCAGCACACTCGGCGCGTATTCTAGAGGTCCGAGGTTCTAGTCCCGGCGAGGGCATTTCTCATTCACGTCCCCAGCACCAAAAAAATCCTAATGTCTCCACAGTCTATTACAGCATAACGTTTTTAAGTCCCGAGTAGATAAATTAATACTGTTTAAAAATATATTTTTGGCATATCGAAAAATTTTCTGTTGTATTTTTAGTCGTCAACACAGCGCACACGTTCCTCAGCAGTTGACTTTGCCTGTCTAAAGTCTGTATTCATCGCCAGGCGACGAAGGTTACCATGCTAAAAAAATGTCTACCGCGCGTGCGCGAATAATAAGCTCTGCTAAAGCAAGGCGCTGATTAATTTCTGGAAGTTGAACTGAAGTCCTAGAACTTTTAAAACTTGCCACGCATTTAATATAATCTCATATCTCTTATATGGCCGAGATATGTGTACATAATAGCGCATATTGAAGTATAGCTTATTTAGATGTATCACATACTCGAAAATTCATTGGATGAAAAGTACTAATATCAGAAAATAAACACTAATACGAACAGAAAATTTGAAATTCATTAGCCTAATGCCCATGCGGGCATAGGTTATTTTTGTTTTACCAATGATGTTAACGCAATTTTTGATGACAAGTTCTTTACGGGATAAACTGAAAGAAGATCAGCATGCATTTATGATCTCGGAAATGTTAAGTTTCAAGTTTCACCTATACATTTAAAAGTATCCATACCTACTCCGGATTGGGTGGCTAAGTTCAAACTTGTGTAAATTAGGTCTAGAACTTTTAACTTTTTATATATTTTGGATTGCATACAATAACATTACTCTCCTATTGTGTGTGAAAAAACTAGGAAAGCATCTGCTGTTACTGTTGCAGTTCCATATCTTTTTTTTAGTTTTGCACTTTACATAGACAATTTTGTTTTACGCTGATGGTTCGCTATTGTACGTTTTGTTTAGAATTCAG
This sequence comes from Stegodyphus mimosarum, assembly GCA_000611955.2. Taxonomy (NCBI): domain Eukaryota; kingdom Metazoa; phylum Arthropoda; class Arachnida; order Araneae; family Eresidae; genus Stegodyphus; species Stegodyphus mimosarum. Next base: position 137,725 of record KK121215.1, read on the forward strand.
TTGCAAACTTTTCCTATCTATGACAACATGATGTCAGGTTAATGCATTGTCTTGTCATGTACTTATCAATCAGTTTAGTAATTCATTTCGTTTCATCCGTTGGTTCTGAAATTTAATTACTTTAGAATTCATGCTTGTCAAATTTTATTCACCTGATGAAAATTTTCCAAAGAACCAATTTTCGTAAAAGTTTTGAAGCTGGAGTATACTTAATAAATATTACCGAAATGCCCTTACAGGTGAAGAAGGGACCAAAGTCTTGTTTCCCAAATCACATTTGTCTGCTACTGTAATGAGTTAACACATTTATTACAGCAAACGTCAGGTCGTTAAGCAATCATGGCGTGTAGAATGCAACCGCGATTGACAAAGTAAATGCAATTATGTCAGCCTCCAGCCGAAGCGGAAACGTGAATTCAATTATCGTGACAAAGACACTACGAGCTAATAAAGAACTAATCTGAACGTTATCCGGAACAGAACATCCTTTTTTATGTTTCATAATATTCCGAAACAAGACATTGCCATTAGATAAAAATTCTAATTGCTTAAGCTGAGAGTTAGTCAGAAAGATGTTAGCGTGAAAAGAAAAAACGTGTTTTACATCATTTATTAAGTTATGAAAAATATGAATTTTATTCTTGACTCTATTTTTGCAACCTAAAGAGACTTCTTGTCGTGGAAATGATGTCTGAGACATTGTGAGGTGACATTAGTTTTTTTATAGAACGAGAAATGTAAAAAGTCCATTAATTTCTCTCCGAGATTCTGAAGACGGATTTGTTACCTGTTAGCTGGACGTGCTACCAGTTACACCACAAGAGTTACGCATTGGCCCCTCACAATAATTCCTAGTACATGACGAAATAAACAGGTTCAAAAACTATCCTTAGAGTGTCCTTATCCTTAAAACTATCCTTCTGTTTTGTTCTGGCGTTTCACATTTTTTTTTCTTTTTTGCTTTATAAAAAAAATTGTGCTGTAACCTTAGGTATACTACACAGTCCAGTCACATTAATGTGACCACCACGTACTTTCCATGTCAGAGTTAAATAACCAATCACAGAAGGCAGGTGGCAGCACAGTGCAGTTGAGCGTATATAAAGGGTGTGTGAGGGCTTCGGAAAACATTTCAATCGTTATCGTAATGCAGAAACGAAGCGATTTATCCGACTTCCAAAAGAGCATGATCATTGGCTTTCGGGCCAAGGGTGGAAGCATTTCCGAAACGGCTGAGTTTGTGAACTGTTCGCGTGCCGCCGTGGTAAAAGTGTACCGTGCATGGCAAAAGGGGACTGTCCAAAATCAGCGACGTGGCAAATGTGGTGCACCACGGGCCATAGATGACAGAGGCGAACGACGGTTGCGGAGATGCGTTCGGGCAGATAGACGGGCTACCGTTGAGCAACTGACCACCAAAATGAACCAAGGGGCTACCAAAAGTGTCTCCCAAAGTACTATTCAGCGAACATTGCTGCGTCTGGGCCTCCGAAGCAGACGCCTGGTTCGTGCACCTATGCTGACTGCTGTTCATCGACGGCGAAGGCTAGAATTTGCACGCCAGTACAGCAGCTGGACGTCCACTGAGTGGCGACAGGTTGCGTTTTCGGATGAATCGCGTTTTATGCTCCATCGGACAGATGGACGTTGGCGTATAAGGCGTGAAACCTCTGAAAGGAACCACCCTGCAACCATTGCCGGAACGGTCCAAGCTGGAGGCGGGAGCATTATGGTCTGGGGAATGTTTTCCTGGCATTCTCTAGGTTCACTGATCATTGTGGAAGGCACAATGGATCAATACAAGTACGCCTCTGTCCTTGCGGACCATGTTCACCCCTACATGCGCATTGTTTTTCCTCAGGATGATGGCATCTTCCAGCAGGACAATGCGAGGTGCCATACAGCTGCCAGTGTACGTGCGTGGTTCGAAGAGCACCAGGATGAGTTTACCGTCCTCCCCTGGCCAGCAAACTCACCTGACTTAAACCCAATCGAGCATCTGTGGGACCATCTCGATCGAGTTGTTCGCGCCATAGATCCTCAACCGCGTAATCTAGCGCAGCTGGCCACGGCATTAGAGTCGGCATGGCTCAACATCCCAGAGAACACCTTCAAGGACCTATGTGACTCTCTTCCTGCACGTCTCGCAGCAGTCCGCTCTGCGAGAGGTGGTTATTCTGGCTTTTGACAGATGGTCACATTAATGTGACTGGACTGTGTATATAAGAAAACACCACTGAAGTACCTGTTCATTTCAAATACAATATGCACATTTAACCGATTTTCAACTGTACTTATGCCCAAGTTTTTGAGAACTGAAGTTTCCATCAGATTTAACTTTTATTGCATATGTTACAGTTAAAGTATATAATGCAGTTATTTCACAGAATACCTAGTTATTCCATGAAATAACTGATCGTGTCCGTTAAAGTCTGTAATATGTTAATAATTTGACACTTTAACTAGTTATTCTATGAAATAACTAGGTATTCTATAAATTAACTAATGAGAGGCAGTTAAAGTGTAAAATAAACAATTTATCTAAAATGAAATAACTAGGTATTCTATAAATAAACTAACGATAGACAATTAAAATGGAAAAGAAGCAATTTACCTAATTTATGCAGCGTATAAATGGTATTTATGGAAACGTACCATAAAATCATTTGTTACAACAAGGATTATTAAAATGACACTTGGAATTACAAAGGACGTTATTTCTAAAACAAAAACATTTTTTGTTGATACACTGGGTTTTACACGAACATTCCATATTGTTAAACGAAACGTAAATGTACCTTATACTAAAAAGCGAGATATATGATATAGATTATTTTACCCTTTAACGGGCTGCAGATCGTTATTCTATGAAATAACTAGTTAAACCATGAAATACAAGAGAGTTTCACACTTTAACGGACACAATCAGTTATTTCATGGAATAACTAGGTACTCCATAAAATGACGAATTTCATACTTTAACGGGAACACATATACTTTTTGATCATTTACAAGTTCATTATGCAACTCAAAATGTGACTTTCAATTTATCTCGTAGCTTGAAAATAGATTTCTGTAGAGAGCTTATTTTTTTTCTTTTCTGGACATTAGACTAGTACCGTGTGTTCTCAACAAAATTAATTTTTTTTAACCAAGATTCTTATTTTTGTCTTCGAAACTGGATTCAAAACATTTTACTTCCTTCTACGAAATAAAGAAAATATTATAATCACGAAAACTTTCCGATATCATATTTTAACGAAAATATCTATTTTGATCGCTATCGAATGCAATTTAACGACGTTTCTGCGTGACATCTGTACATAAGGACAGAATAAATTACTCTTTTTCACAAAACGGATTATAAAATATATTTAAAAAGGATTCAGAAGAAATGTTTTTCGTGACGTTTGTACCTACGTATGAATGTATCTCGCATAACTCAAAAGCGAGTAGTCTCAGAACGTTGAAAATTTGCATATAGGACTGCTATAACATGCAGTTGTGCATCTCCCTTTTTTGGTACAAATCGGCCGCAGCAAAAGCATATAAATATATATAATGTAACGAAGAAACAGAGTAAGTATATATATATATATATCCTCTCTGTTACTCGGCTCAGTGAGCTCAGGTTTTTATTCTTATATGTTGGCAAATTCTGAATTTTTTTAAGTAATTAAATTATGTAGTTATCATGTTCCCGTCAATATTTTTGTGTTTTTAATTAATCTTCTTGCAATACTTGTATAACTACCAACAAATTGAAAGTTGTTTAAGTACGACTAAGCCTAACAGAACAGCCATATTTGCTTACATTTTAAACTTAGTAGAACAGCGTTAAGTCACTTTCTGCGCTTTCAGTGTCTTTTTGCAGAGTGGGACCAAAGTAAAATTAAATTTTTATGCACCGAAACACTGTCTTCTCGCACGCTGGCCAAATTGCTTGTTTTAGCTTAAAAAGTCTAATTTTAATTGTAAAAATTGTTTTTTTTTAACTATTTGAACTGTATTTGGTGTTTTATGGTGTTCTGTATTTTACAACTTTTAATAAGAATATTTTTAAGTTTTATGCATTTTTGCCTTGCCACGAAGTAAGAACTGAATTACTTGAATGAGAAATATATCTCAAATGAAATTCGAGGAAATAAGTTTAAATGAAATGCAGCAAAAAACGTGTATAATTTAATAGGCAATACACGGAAATCATGTGCTCAAGAAAGCCATGTGCTCAAGGAAAGTCATGTACAAGGAAGTCATCAAATTTTCACTTCCTGGTGAGGAAGTAAAGGAAGTATTGTAATTACAAAAAATTCCGGGTACCACATTTCAACGAAAATATCCATTTTGACCGCTATCGAACGCAGTTTAATAATGTTTTTAAGTGACATCTGTACGTAAAGACAGAATAAAGGACTCTTTTTCCAAAAACGAAATATAAAACTAAATTAAAATAGATTTAGAAGAGATAATTTCGTGGTGTCGGTACGTACGTACGTATGTATATATCTCGCGGAACTCAAAAACAAGTAGTTTTAGACCGTTAAAATTTTGTTATATGAGTCCGCTATAGCATATAGTTTTGCACCTCCCTTTTTGCTGGCAATCGGCCGCACCAAAAACACATGTATATACATAATGGTAAATTGTGCATTTTTTTTGCTTTAAAAATGATTCAATTATGTTGTTCATATCTCCCGGTTACGATCCACGGGATAGTTGCAAAATTATCAACAACTTGAAAGTTGTTTGAGTGCGTCTAAACGAATATTTTTACCACAGCATCCATATTTGTTTATATTTGAAAATTAGCAGAATAGTGGATTGGTTGCCAATCTATAAAAACTAAACTTCGCATCAACAAAGATAGCGTCTTCTTTTATTATTGCGAATTAAATCATGCTTAATCCATTCTGTAATTTTTATTAAGTTTTAAATTATCCCATATATTGACTCAGCATACAGTCAAGAAGAAATTAAGTCACTTTCTGTGTCTTCAATGTCTTTTTGCCGAGTGAGATCAAAAGTAAACTTTCAGTTTTGTGCACTGAAACATCTGTCTTTTTGCCCGCTGGCGGAATTGCTTGTTTCTACGTAAAAACTCTAATTTTAATTGTAAAAAATTGATCTTTAAATTGATTTAACTGTATATATATTTTATATATTTCAATTTTAATTAGATATTTTCAGGTTTTATGTACTTTTACTTTGTCGCGATATGTGAACTCATTTAATTTAATGAGAAAAATATCTCTAATGAAATTGGAGGAAATAAGTTTAAATGCAATACAGGAAAAAATACGTATAATTAAATATTCTGTACAAGGAAGTCATGTGGTGTACACATCAGATTTTTTTCTTTGAAAGAATTAAATCATTTCTTTTCCAACAGTACAAATCACTTGACGATATAGCTTCCGAGTAAAAAGAAATTCCCTTGGAACCTGATACTTCTAAAAATTTATTTTTGTAATTCCTGTGCGATTATGACCAACTCCTTTTCGTTCATGTTTTTTTTCCATTTCATTCGTATGTTTTACATATGTTTATTTCTAATCTTAAAGAAAAAAATAATGCAATCAATACTTTTTATTTCCTATAGCATCTACTATTTAACTGTTTACTTCCATTCTTAAATAGTAAAAAAAATTGAGTCTCTAATGAAAGCAATAAAATATACAAAAAAGTGAAATCAAAATAGAAGATGACCCAAATTAAGCATTTTTTTTAATTACTTTATAGCACGTATCCAAGCATTCATCAGGAAAATACGTCAAATTACGAGTTCCGTTTTTTAGAGAAATGTATCAGTAGAATATTTAGTTTCAATCATACGGCTTTTGAATTACGACTGTAATAGGTAGAATTACAGTACTCTCTTACGAAACAGCAGTATTTCTAACCAAGAAGGCTCACCAACCGCTGAGCGTTAAAATCGTTGAACACTGGTGGTTCCTACCTGGGTTCGAATCCATTCGAACGAGATGGCTGCATAAGCATTTTAGTGGTTTTCCCTATGTGTAACGTTCTACGAGCTAGTTTCCCTTGGAAAGGTCCTCCTCAAAAACATCCCCTCTTAGGCAGCGTTTTAGTGTAGTTTTGCTATACTAGACTAAACCAAACCACCCTAATTTGGAAGAAAGATAAGATTTTGTGACTTTTACAACAAGATAAAGTTTCAATCTATGTTGCTTTTACTGTTAAGTCTCTAATTCTCAATGCTTTGACAAAAACTGAAATATAATCCATCTGTTCTAGCCTGAAATGTAGAGTCATTAGGATTTTTTTGAAGCAAGAGTCACGAAAAATGAGCAATGTCCTCGCGGAGACTCGAACCACGGACCTATCGAATACGAGCTGAGCGTGGTGAACACTACACCACGAAGGTATGCGAAGAAGGCGAGAGAAATACTTTATAGAGTAAAGCGCCAGATTTCTAAAACTGAAACGTCTTTTACAAAAAATTATGAAATTTTGTGATGTCACAGGTATGCGATTAGAAATCATTCAACGCCACTGGCAATTTAACACTACTCGACTGAATGGGTCAGTTACTGCAAAGGAAATTCAGTTTTTTATTTTCATACGTCTTAATTCTGCAAGCAGCTTTAAATAAGATGACTAACACATTCATCAATACTGCACCAGCGGCCGAACGTTGAATCTGAACATTGGTAATTCGGTCCGGAGTTCAAATCTGCGGACCGAATGAACTGACTGCATGGGTATTTTCATGGCTTTCTGCATGTGTAACGCGTATACTAGCCGGCTTACCTTAGAAAGTCTTTCACAAAGGCATTCCTTCCCTTAGGCAAATAACCCTCGAGTGCATTGTCGTAATCAAATAAAGCAAACCATCCACCAGTATATTAGTTTCCTTTGTATACGCTTTGGTATATGTAATTGTAGTTAAGAAATTTGCATAATATCATTTCTTAAAATAACCGGAAGTTTAGGAATGTTTTATGGCACTTATTACAGGCTGCAAGTTCATAAAAATACATACATTAAATGTTAGTTCTGTAAATATTAGCATTTTAAATTCGAAATTTAACCCAATTCGAAATTTCATTCAGCAGCTCTTTTAAGTCAATTTGTTCTCATTACGTGGATTCAAGAACAGAGAGTTTGACCACATAGACTAATACTGAGTATAATAAAGTTTACTTATGCCTGGTATTTAATCAAGATTTAGTTTTCAGAATGTGAAATATAGTTTGAAACTCCGAAACGTAGTTTGCATTTCGCTTCTACCATTCGCAGTAAAATGAATTAATGTAATGCTCACGTTTTGCGTAAAGTTAGAGGTAAACACGAGTTTTGAAGGGAATTCAGAACTGTTAGGAGATTATATTTATAATTGCAACCAAGCAAAACGAGTAAAATTGCTGCAACATTATGCCACAAAAAAAATCTAATGTGTAGACTACATGACTTCCTTGTACGGAATATTGAATTATGCAGATTGTTTCCTGCATTTCGTTTTAACTTATTTCCTCGAATTTCATTAGAGATGTATTTCTCATTCAATTAATTCTGATCTCAGTTCGCGACAATACAAAAATACATAAAACCTCAAAATATCTTCCTTAAAATTTGAAAAAAATAGGAAAAAAATGAAACACCAAATACACTTAAAACAATCAAAATAACATTTTTTGCAATTAAAATTTAGCTTCTGCGCAAAACCAAGCAATTCGACTAGCAGGCAATAAGACAGATTTTTCGGTGCACAAAAATGAAAGTTTAATTTTGGTCCCACTCGGTAAAAAGACACTGAAGGTGCAGAAACTGAGTTCACTATGATGCTAAGTTTCAATTGTAAACAAACATGACTGCTATGATAAACAAAACTTAGCCGCACTTAAACAACGTTTATTATTACATTGTTGATAATTCTACAACTATTGCGTGCAGAATAACTAAAGACATAAAAATACTAACCAGAAAATAAGAACAACATACTTTAATCATTTTTAAAGCAAAAAATGGGCAATTTGCCAACATATAAGAATAAATAATTAGCTCACTGAGCTGAGTAACAGAGTGGGTATATGCATACGTTTGTATACTTTTGTTGATTTGATTGCAACCAAAAAGGGAGATGCACAACTACATGTTATAACAGTCTTATATACAAAATTTCAACGCTTTGAGGCTACACATTTTTGAGTTATGAGAGATACATACATGCACGCCACGAAAAAAAACTCTTCTGAATCCATTTTAAATCAGTTTTATAATTCGTTTGGCAAAAAAGAGTGATTTATTCTGTTCTTACGTACAGATTTCAGGCAAAAACATCGTTAAATTGCGTTCGATAGCGGTGCAAATTGATACTTTCGGTGAAATGCGGTACCCGAAATTTTTCGTGATTATAATACTTACTTTAAACTTTTTTATACTTCCTCCAAGGAAGTAAAAAGACTGTTATAAAAATCACTTATTTTCATGTTGTCATTATAGGAGGAATTATTGCTTTCTCCCATGGGCGATTCCGTGGTATTAATATTTCCAGCCGTAATTGATTTTTTGTTTCCTGATACGAAATGTCTAACGATTTCTACGAGCATTAGAAATACAATTGTTGATATGTGGTGTTTATTTGAAACTCTTGCTCTTATCTTCCGCGGACGGCTACACTATAAGTTCGCTACCAAATTCTTCTATTATCTAAGTAAATTACAATCGAAGACTGAACCTTCGGTCAAGCTTTCTAATTTCCTGAGTTTCGTAAACGTTACATAGATATTTTTTAACTATTAACTATATAGCACTCCAATGAAGCCATCGTATGGCTAACAGATGATAGAACGTTAATTATTTAAGTAAGATTTGGCAAAATCGCTCATTGTCTGTATAGCTTGCTATTAGTATATCAGGCTGATACTGCTGCGTGAAATTTGGCGCCGTATGCCATTCGGTATGATTTTCAGATCAAAGAATCAGGTTCATCTTCACTTCCTTCCTGTTCCTCTGAAAAAACTTTTTCTACGGTCGTCTTTGGTTGCTGCTTTTGAAATTCTTCCAGTTCTTATCAGTTGAGTTCATTTTAAAATTTTCTAATAATTCCTCCATGTTTTCATTGTTACTTTCCAAGGACATGAATTTTCTTAGAGACACTGTATTATTGATAATTACAGGTGAAACAGAGGTGAACAGTTTGAAACAAGGACAGCACTTGTACATTCTCGTAGTTATTAGGTATTGCCAAACCTTACCCTGATAACCTTACACCGCACTTATGAGGCGGAACACCCCTTGGAGGTTTACGGCCTACCAATCCTCTTCCCCTGCCACCATCCTCTAGAGAAAATTTTTGGCTCCTCGCACCCCTTACCGCACAGACACTATACGCTTACAAATATCTATGATGTACGGGATTCGAACCCGAGACCATCGGTAATGGCAGCCAGTATCACTAAACACTATACGACTGGACGACACAATATCATAGATCAATAGTCTCAAACTGACGGCCCCGAACAGTTTTTATGCGCCTCGTGAGCATATTTTCCTGAAAATAATTAGAATTATTATGAAAAGAAACTGAAAAAAATTTCAAGATTTTAGTGATTTGGAGTCCAATTTCACATTATTTTCATAACAAAAACGAACGTGAGTAATTCTCCAGAAAATACTATGAATGGAACTAATTGATTTACACTGTGAAATAAATCATATTCAACGATTTGAAAATACAAATTTGATTTGAAGGAAACAATGCTTAATAATGAAGCTAAAAAGAAACACACACAAAGTAATGGGTTTACAGGAGTGTGAGCAAGAGCAGATTTAGACTAGTCAATTGTGAGCTCAGGAAGAACGTTAAAAACATTAACAAACCCTTATGGGGAAGTTTTAAAATCTGAAGACCTTAAGTGTTTTTCATTTATTTCCTCATTCTTTACTCTTTGTACATGTATATTTAGCTATATACATGTAATAATTCGAGAAAACATAGAAGAGAACTCAGCTTGTAGTCTTGACCGATGATGGATATTTTGATCCTAATTAACATTTATCATCTTTTAATAGTCGAGTGGGAAGATGGAAGAAGACTGACCAATCCAAGTTCAGCTAATTAGCATATTTAGTTCTAGACACAATACAAATTATTCTTCGTAGACGTTATACTTTTTGATCATAAACAAGTACAATAATTCCTCATATACACATATTAACGGGGGCGAAATCCTTTTAAACGGGGAAGTAAAAGGGAGGAGCTATTTGCAAGGTAGAAGCTAGCAGAAGCAGGTTACGTAATTAGCTCGCCAGAGTATTTATCCCAGAGTAGGTGCAATTCTAGAGACGAGCTATGATTGGTTAATATTAGTTTTGGTTGTCGTTTTCAAGCGGCGTTACGTAATGTAGAAAATCTCGAATTCGGGAGAGCAGATGAATTCAGGGGAAGAGCACCAAATTTAGAATATTGATTTTAAGATCGCCAATTAGTTTTTAAAGCAGCTATCATATTTTCTCATATCTTACATATAGATATCTTTACTTTTTTCTTTATTAGGCAGAGATCAGATAGCGAATCGCCTGCAGCCCTCAAAGCTCAAGATTTCCAGGTGTGGTATTGTTCCATTTACCGAAATGATATTTTATTATTTTGCATAGACGTCAAGGAGATTTTAAAATTTACTTCTGATCTTTCTCTGCAGGTGTGCGTAACTGTTATAGAGGCTCGTCACTTAGCTGGTCTCAACATGGATCCTGTAGTTTGCGTGCAGGTAGGAGAGCAGAAGAAATACACCAGCGTTAAGGAATCCACCAACTGTCCATATTATAATGAGGTGAGTACTACCTGTGCTTGTTTGCTTTGCTAAATAAGCAAAAACACTCACTTTAATCTTTCTACATCTAAGCGAAATACCACTGACTCATCAAGAGAGCTCCAAAACTATGCATCCGATTGAGTTGAAAGTTTGCATAGTTACTCATTCCACGATGTAGACACGCACTAAGAACGGATTTTACGTAAATCCTGCCCAAAATGGATTTTTGGTATACCATCACAGGCACCTAATTCCATCAGCTTATGTAACGGCACCAGACTCAAAATGAATCAAAAACGTTTTTAAACTTCAAAGTGAATCAAAAACCCTAACCGGAAACTGCAAACGCTTAAATTGGAAATGATGATCTGATGGTAGGAGTGGTATTCTTAGAATGATTACATTTTCACCCTCATACTTTCCTGTAAAAATGGTCGCTTCTATAACGTTTTTCCTTAGAGTTTTCACTTTCAGTCTGGTGCCATTACATAATCGGATGGAATTAGATTCATGTGATGGTACACCAAAAATCCGCTTTGGACAGGATTTAGGTAAAATTCAATTCACTTTTCAAACGTTGGTCAGTTTTATGTGGCATGTTCAAGAGTAAGTTTATCTGAGCATCTCATCGTTCTTCAACCGGAAAAACGTACGAAGAATGTTGTCTACAGATACGTTTTATAAATACATTATTTTACAGTTTTATATATATTTAACTGTTATCATAAGTTTCATGAAAATAAATGTTATTCTTAAGAGAAATAAATTATTGTGACGAAAACTAAAAATGCTGCTGTTATCTATAAAAATTGCCATACATAAAAAATCAAGGACAAATAATTATAATTGATTAAAACGTTTGATTTAATACATTAAAAAAATTAACAAATATTTAAAAAATTCTCATTTATGTTGGCAATTTGTCGTGGTGTGCCACGTTAAATAATGGGGGTGCATCCCAATACACAGTACCTCATGGGTGATGTGGGAATATGTGTATGACAAATTCACTGACGGGCACTATATTTCCCGAATTTAAATTTAAAAATTTTAAATTAATTATCAGTTCGAAAATAGATATTTCATCCATATAAGAAGCTAGGTTCCCATTCAAACAGACAGTGTGCCCAGCAAAGCAAGCGGGTGTCAGCTAGTATATAGATAACTACATGTATTCTTTGTTTCATTCATTTTAAAATTCTTTACTTGATATTCCTTTCACAACATTAGCTCCTGCGACTACAACTTCTTAATACTTCACAAATAACCTAACTTCATTAGAATAGAATAGATGAATAGATAACTTCATTAGAATATTTAAAATTCTATTAACATAATTCTTGACTATTATTTTTGCCGATAGATGGCGTTGCCTCCTCGCGCGTGGTTCTACCCGAGGGTATAAAAAGCCGTTTCTGAGGTTGCTTTCCCTTTCTAGACATTTTATTCTCCTGATGAGGAGGGACCTGTAGCTGCCCTCGAAATCGATTGAGTGTTCTTAGTAAATGTACGCCAAATACAAGGTTGTTTCAGCGAATTTCAACCCTATGGACGAAAGTCTTGAAGTAGAGATAAAGGTAGGAGACATGTGAGCAAAAATGAGATGCAGTTCAAGGTACAAATGAATATAAAAAAGACGGGAGCTTATGCAAGAATTGAAGAGTTCGCTAGAGAGGGGGGACAAATGATATCGCGGCTGATAGTAAGGAATAATGCTAAAGAAAGTATTACAGGAGGCAATATAGAAGGTGTTCATAGCAGATGCGTCCCCCGTAGAAAGAGAAGGATTACTCTATCAGTCATAATTCTCGTCTGTGTAACGAGACCTTCTACATTTAGTTCATGCGTGCTCACATAAATTAATTTTATTTCAAATGCAGAAAGCTTACGGAAAAAGGCCAAAAGCGGTGATAAAGGGAGAAGATATGAGAGCAAAAATGAGATGCAGTATAAAGTACATATGAATATAAAAAAAAGACGGGAGCTAATGCAATAACTGAAAAGTTCGCTGGAGAGAGGGGGGAGATAAATGGTATCGCGGCTCATAGTGCCTGAAGTAAGTAATAATGCTAGAGAAAGTATTACAGGGGGTGATATAGAAGGCATTTATAGTAGAAGCGCTGCCACTATGGAATAGATGCAATTCAAAATCGAAAGAAATGGACCGAAAGGCAGTCAGTTTCGCTATCCCAAAGAAAGACAGCAGCTGCTTTATATCTGGCATGTACCATGGTCTGTTTCTTAAGTTGGGTAATCCATTTCTTGCTCGGCATCCTTCCTTGTATGAATCACTTCTAATTATTTAGAATTCTCTGATATTTATTGAAAAATGTAGATCAGGTGCCACATCATTATTATTGCATTTAATAAGATTAGAACTTTAAAAATAATAATAAGCCGTGTTTGATGTTTTACAGATCAGGATACGTATTTAGATGTAAATAAATACTAAATTTTGTTTGGAAAGCATGAAGATCATATTCGATTTAGCTTACTGCACAACATATAATTTAGTATGAGAGTATTATGTTTAAAATGCTTGTCTATTTTTAGCATCATTTCTCAGTTTGAATTCATGTGATATTTAAGCAACCTTAAGACTTTTCAAGTTTTAAAACAAAATGTACAGCGTAATTTCTTTTATCGTAAATACTGTAGTTATTCATTTATAAAATGGACTGAGTGTAAACTCATCCCCAGAAATTAGAAAAGAAAAGGAATGAAAAATGTCCACCATACCGATGGTATTAATCTTACTCATTCGAAGCATTTATGGACCCAGTTTGAACCACAAATAAAGCACAGAAAAGTCAACATGCATTCGGATAAGGATGGTTAGACATTTTAACCAAGCAAAAAGCTACTGAAAAGCAGTGCTTTTTATTCAGTATTTGAATTAAAGGTTTTAAAAATTAAAACAGAAGAAATTATTAAATTATGTAAATTATGA
>KK121215.1:157949-182692 GCA_000611955.2 Stegodyphus mimosarum
ATATATATATATAATGTACTATTGCACTATTCTGAAAATTTAAGAAATATTTTAATTGTAAATTTATACTCTTATTCTATCCTGGAAATTTAAGAAACGATTTAATTGTAAATTTAGATTAAGAAAACAATGTATCGCTAATAAAGCATTTTGAATTACGTATTAACTACTTTGAAGTTAAAAATTACTTTGAAAAAAAAAGTTTTAATCTTCAGACACTTTTTTAAGTTACAAAATCTGGGATTTTGTATATTGATTATTAATATTTTAATGGTTCTGATAGATACATCACGGAGCAATTATTTACAACTTTAAAGTTGAATAATTAAGGCGTACTGAACATACGTCCGATTTGTCTTTCTTCACAATCTAAGCGAAAAAAAATTAAAAATAATTTGAAATTTCTTCATAAAATATTTGCACCTCATTCTAAAGAGTCAAGAATATACCCCAACGCTAATTCAGTCCCTGAAAATCTTAAAAATTACAAATATAGCAAAAAAAATGCGAAAATAATACAAATATTAATTCAAATCGGACATTATCGTAAAATAAAAAATGAAAAATATTGAAAAGAGTATTCTAGATATTTAAATCACGTCTTTATACAATACAAATGCAGTGGCCCAAATTATTCTACAAGTCCTCTCGACTGTTCACTTGATCAAGAAACAATGTTTGCCATTTGGATTAAAAGTGCTTTGAATAATCTATAATTGTAGGCGTAAAACGCTGTAAAAATCTTTTATTTTACTCTGTAATCATAGTAAATGCTGTGGAATAATTTTAAAAACTTCCAAAAGTTAAAAGTAAAACGAAAAATCTTACCAATACTGCTTAGATGGAGTGGTTTTTATATGTAGAAGAACATCAATTACAGAACTGCAATCAAAGATAAACCTTTGAAGATAAATCTAATCTGAAAATCAAGCTGGGAACACCTGTATCTTTTAGAACGTATTCAACTCTTTCTTTATCATCATATATTCTCCGATTTTAGTTAACAGTAAAACATGAATCATTACAGGAAATAACTAACTAGCTCACCGAGCCATTTTCTGTATTTCTAATGTTTGATATGTAGCAGGATCTGATGACCTTGCCACCTATTATTCCTCGAATTAGTTTGTACAGACATGCCTCTCAAGGTAACATTAGACAATAAAAGACGTAGGAAACTGTATTTAGGCGATGACCATGAACCAGTATATCGCATTGCTTTCATAGTCTTGTAACTCTGGGACTAAATTAACAGCTCTTCTGAGGGTATTTTGGCTAATATTTCACCGAATTAATTTCCACCAATCATTCAGGCAAAAATTTAAATGAGCACCTTGCCCTTTATTTATTTAGATAATCGAACGATGCAAGTTACAGATGTGGCACATAAGAAACCTAAATAAATCTTAGCTCAAATTCGCGCCAGTAATACTGGAGGTTTGTCTGGAATAATCAGATATCTCTTTATTTTTTAGATAATCAACAGAACCTTCAAAAAGACCCTAAAGTGGCCTGCCACGCAGATGACACCGCGATGTAACACTCCAGCAGAGATATTTATTAATCTGAAACAGTGCTCCAGAAATCCTTAAATGTGATCTTAAGGTCGAAGCAGAACTTAAAACTCAAGATCAATGCCAAAAAGACTACTGTCTGTGTTTTTTCAACAGACAGGAAGCATCGAGAGATAATGAATCCAAAATTTTACATTGAAGGCAAATGCAAAGGGAAGACATCATACCCAAGATACATGGAATAATAACCTTAGATGCAGCACTGAGATTCACTGAGCATATTAAAATCTGTACTGACATAGATATAAAAAGACTAAGAATCATTAAATTTTTGCAGAACAAAGTGGGAAGCTTTTCCGCAACACTTAAAGCAACATACACCTCAGTAATCAGAATCAGTCATGCAGTATGCTTCTCCCATTTGGGCTCCTGCTTCTAGAACTGTCTTGGAAAAATTAGGAAGTGTCTAGGCAAAGACAGCAAAATTCACTGCTGGTGTGCAATGTCTTCTACCAATAATTTATAAGTGCTTCCGGAATGTGGCCTCGAATGCATAAAAGGAGAAAATATAATGTAATAAAATTTACAAACAAGACAAGAAGCTCGATTTCAGAACACATAGCAAGGAAAATCTGAAAAGAGCAGTTATCTCTTTATTTAGTTAAACTACAAATCTATGTTACAAATGTAACACGCAAGAAATTTTAAACAAATACGAGCTCAAATTTGTGGCAGTCATGCTGATGGTAGTCTAATTAAATCTGTTTATCTAATTAAATAAAGAACAGGCGTTCCTTATTTAATACAATTTTTGATGTTACACACAAGGAACATAAATACATATGTGCTCAAATTTGCGCCAATCATGCTGGTGGTAATCTAGAAAGAACAGGTATCTAATAATCAGGTGTAATAATCAGGTGGTACTAATTATGGATAAGTAATAATCAGGTGGTACTAATTATGGATATAACATATAAAAACTAGTCTTATTTACATGAGACCAAAGCTAAGTCTTATATGACGTGTTATGACGTCACGGTAATTTTATTATTAGCAGTAAGTCGCACCATTTAGCGATAGCTTCAGATAGTTGAAAATGTCGATGGAAGAGTATATGTAAGTACACTGTTAAGGAACTGCTTTTTTGATGAGAAACAATTTTTCATTTATTTATAAGAAATATTTATTTTAACATGTAGTTATTTGTTGGTTTAAACGAGCAACCACTTATTTTTATGATGATAAATTTACTCCTCATTATTTTTAATTAATAGGTTTTACATTCTCGGAACATCATTAGATCAGGTAAAGTCATCGGATCGTTCAAACTGGATGTTGGAACTGTCTTTGCACAGAACGGTGAGTGCTCTTTTTTTTTTTTTGTATATTTTATAAATATTTGCTGACTCAATAACCATTCCATACGCAATGGATCATAAATTGTTGATACCTTTATGCAATTCTCCTGTAAATATATGTCATGATTTTAAATCGTAGAAGAAGGCACTGGAACTTTTAACAGCTTTCGCTATTGCATAGAAGGAAAAATCCGGTACTTTTTTGCGTCTTTCAATATTCCCTGTATTTATGAGTAAAGAAATGGATTACGGCGTAGATTTCCTATGTCAATATAATTTGTATCTTTGTCCTCTACCTCCCGTCCAAGTTTGTACCCTGATTTTGGAATCACCGTCTATAATCTTAAATATGAGATGTTTTCACATGTAATATTTTCTCATATTTTTATCAAAGCTACTGCATATTCTATCACAATTTTACAGTTTTAGATTAGAAGTTACTGAATGGTCCTTAAAGAGAAAAAAAACAAACAGTAAAAGGGTCGTTGCATGTCATTACATTTATGAGAACAATGTATACGTTATGGTTGAAATTAACACCAATATTGGTAAGTAATAGTTTTATGAGTTCAGGCATTAAATTCTAACCGGATTTGTTTAATCTTTAACATCCAAAATGAGCAGTTTATTTTTTGCCGTTCTATTTCAAATCTGATAACAATTTATTTAAAATCTTTTAACAATAAGTACTGAAAAGTGAATTAAGCTTTGAATGTTTCCAAGTTTTTAGCGTAAAGAAAAGAATATTTTCGCATTTATTTTAAAGAGTAATATTTTTTAACTGAGTATTTTGATTCCCAGAAGACATACAAAACTCAAACTTAATTTTTACAGAATTCTTCCATCCACAGAGCTAAGACTGTCTTCAAGAAATTCTTTATCTTACCTTAAGGAATTTTGCAATTAAAACTAGTGTATGTTCATAATTCCTATTGAAAGATGTAGGACCTAAAGCGACTATTTTTTATCACATGTATCACAACCATAGTCCTATGCAGAAAAGCCATTAAAAGAAGAACATTAATTTCTATGTTGTTGATTTCTTTTTTCATGCATTTCATATAATAATTTCATTGTGTATTTCATAAAAGAGTTTGTGTCCACTTTGTATGTGTGTATGTAAACAAAATATATATATATATATATATATATATCTGTAGAATGATCTAAAAGCGTAGAAGGAGAAATCCGGTACTTTTTAGTAGCTTTCAATATTCGTCGTGGCTGAGAAGACACTAGGGACTGAAAACAGGACTGAGTGGAAAAGCATGATGAACACATCCAACAGAACAGAGCTTGAAGAATTAAAATCTTTATTTTCTTACGCGTATCAAATCATCCTTTTGCAGACAAGATAGTTCTTAATCATATTTGGATAATTTCCATGTACACGGGTTTTAAAGTGCGACGTCATTTTAACAGGTAAGCAGATAGCGTCTTGCCAAAATGAAAGCGTAAGCGAAAGAGAGCACTGCAATTCGAAAGAAGAAGGGAGGCAGTCGGAAAGTTTCAGTTCGAGTTAGAAAAGTTTTGGTTTTTCAATTATTTGATTGGGCAGGAGGTATCTCCATTAAAACCTTACGCAACATGGAAAGATCTCGAATCTGGGATAACAGATGAATTTAGGGGCAGAGCATAAAATCTAGAATTACATCTTACATATATGTATGTATTTTTCAATTCTTTATCGGTCTTTATTTCATACAACAAGTAGTATGAAACTCTGTTATATTATTTACTCTTCAGGTTTTCCTCCGAGCATTGCGGATTTGTCCCTGAAATTACAAAGTTCTCCAAAATGTCGCGAATAAGCGATATGCTCTTAACTGTAATTCCAAAATGATAATTTCACTTCGGACTGTTTTTCTGTTAATATACATCCAACCCGAAATCGAATTTATCAGGATCTTGCAGAAATTTTCATGTGTAACACGTGGGAAAGCCATTCTATGATGTGGAATTTTATGTTCGTAAATCTCAGAGGGTTAAAAGCACTTTCCATTTTAAAACGTTTAGCATATATATGAAGATACTGATGGCGTGAAAATATGACTTTCCTTTCCTATGTGGATAGGTTGACGGGAGGAAATATTTGCTCTTGAAATATGTTCCAAACTGTACAAATTCCAATAATTTACTTAAAGATCAAATCCAAACACTTACATATCTCTAGATTTACAAAATTTGCTTTACTTTGTAAATCATCGCAAATGGTAAAAAAACTGCTTGACTGTTATCAAGATGAACTTTAAATTATGCAACTAAATAGGTTTCCGTGCCGATGTTCAATAAACATGTTGTCTTCTCTTTTCTCATATGGCTGTATGTGTGTGAGTAATAGGCGGTGCCTTTGAAAGAGACAGCCAATCATTCTATTGCGGCTACCTTCTACTGCAGGACACAGTTTTAAGTAGCTAATTGTAAACACTGTTGTAAGCGCTTATCAATGATCTTCTAGTCAAACAATTTATGCTTTCTTTCATATCCTATTTTTTTGCGTTTGTGGCTGTAAACGTCATTTTTTGTAGTACCCCTTGAAGATTTTTGCATAAAGTATGAGTCCCCTGCAGAGATAACAAGAATTATTTTCTGCTTTTTGAAGGCTTTATAACTTTAGAATCAATAATATGCCATTAAACAGATCTATTTGTAAAAACAGTATTATTAATAATAATTAATTTGAAAGGGTTCAGTTTTAACGATCTCCTGAGAGGATTTGTTATCAGCCGATTTGTTTGTGACCAAGGCGTCTGGGAACCAAGATTCCACTGAATTAGTATGCCTTATTTTTCAGCATATTGTCATTTTAAATTTGCTTATGATCAAATTATAAAACTTTTCTTTAAGCTTTTATTTACTAGCTTTTATTTACTTTTTTACAGAGGCTCTTTGTACACTTTTTACACTATTTTCATTGTATTTGGAGAAATGTTTTACCTAATATTTTTGTGTTTTAAATGTTCTAACTCAGGGGTGTCCAAAACTTTTTTGGAAGTCATATTGGCTCTTTCACGAAGCTTCGAGAGCCAAGATCCAGTTAATTCACCATACCACAGTGATGCAATTATGACGAACAGCATACATGCTTCTGACTTTAGTCAATCTGCATGTAATAGTTGTAGAGTTATCAACAATTTAAATGTTGTTTAAGTTCTACTAAGCCTAACGAAGCTGCCATTTGTTTACATTTTAAACGTTTGCTTTGTTTGAAGATGTTTTGACTTTTTATGTATTTTTGCCTTCTCGCGAGGCGAGAACTGAATTCATTAAATGAGAAATATATCTATAATGAAATTCGAGGGAATGAGTTTAAATGAAGTGCGGCAAAAAATGTGCGTAATTTAAAAAACGTATGAAGAGGTCAGGCGTGTTCGCATGAGATTTGTCATATAGAGAGTGTTACAGTATTTCACTCATTGTAAATTTAGAAACAGTTGTATAATGTTTATAATATGTTTTATAAAGAACATGCATGATAGGCAACGAATTTCCAGATTGGCTGTTCTATAAAACAGTTAATGTGTATGTTATTGGCCACTTTAAATTTTATAACATTATTTCATTATTTCAAAGAAACCCCTGGCGGGCCGGATCATTAATGCTCCTGGGCCGGATTTGGCCCTCGGGGCGGTAGTTTGGAGACCCCTGTTCTAACTGATAAGGATTATTCTTCGCTATCTTACTGCAGCGTAATTTCCAAGACAATAAAGGCTTTTGTATAATCGAACGGGATATTTTATATCCTTTCTCTTGAATAGCATTGTAAAGTCCAAGGAGGGTTGTAGGTCGACGGTCGGACAGTTCTCTTTTTAAAAGTCCAAAAGCACGAAATTCCATGGTTGATACATCAGAATGTTTAGTAGGGCTATTAGTAACTGTTATATCCTTGATACTCGTTCTTTGTCTCTTTCTGTTTTCAGGAATTCATTAGTGGGTTTTGACGTGATGACTACTTGCTTTGTCTTGATGCAGTTCAATTGATTGATGGCACTGGGGGAAAGAGAAATTATTTCATATGTGGAAGTTGACTATAAAATATGTTCCTGATATGTGGAGTTGATTTTAATATTTTTCTCCAATCTCTTTATTTTTAATTTGCATTTACATGAAAAACCAGCAACAATCGTATATCGAATTGATTCTTTGAATCATGTTTTAAGATGTTTTTGTGCTCTTTGATGAATAATAAATGGATTTCTTTTTATTGCAGTCATTTAAAAACACCCAATATTTATGTAGCGCGGCTTGTTTTTATTTTTTGTCCTCATGAATGTTTCACATAAAGAATTCTACAAAGCGTTCTGTGCTCCGCAATGTGTCGTGGAGATGGACTATGTGTGTTTCGCCTTTTAACAATTCAAATCAGCATTAATGACTTTTTTTAAAGTTGCCACTGAGCATTTTGATGATTTTGCAACTTACCTTTGCCTTGGTTGATTTTATTTTAAATTAAAGATCTTACCTTTGCAACGTCCGAAATTAATCGTTGTTTTTCCTTGGATATGTATTTGGAACAATATTTTAAAGCCAAACTTTGACGTTTTTAACATTCATGTTGACAATATTATCTATCGCAGCTTTAAATGTCGAAAACTCGTAGCTTCCACAGCATTTTTTAATAGCTAGATACGAATAATATTCTTCGGAAAGAGCACAAACGTAGCCTTCCTTCCACTGCTTTTTCCAAATCGCTATATTGCAAGAAAACTGTAAAACTGAACACGATAATCTATACTTTCAAAAAAATAGTTACAGTTAAAAAAACAATTTTTCCTAGAACAAGATGTTTTACTTCCTAGTACGAAGTGAAAGAAATATTGTAATCGAAAAGAATTTCGGGTATCATATTTCAACGAAAATATTCAGTTTGGCTGCCCTCGAATCCATGTGAACGATGTTTTTGCACGATATTCAAAGATACGGACAGAATAAAAGATTCTCTTTTCCAAAATGGATTGTAAAATAGATTTAGAAGAGATTTTTTTCGTGACATCTCAACGTACTTACGTAAGTATATATCTCCCATAACTCAAAAACTAATAGCCGTAGAATGTTGAAATTTTGTACATGAAACTGCTATGACATGTGTTGTGCATCTCGCTGTTTTGTTGCAATCGACTGCATCATACGTATACAAATGTATATATATATATATATTTGTATATATATATATATATTGTTTCCAAAGAATATAGTAAAGTTAAATTAAATTTAAATAATTCTCTTGAGCCATTGCTGCAAGGAATGAAATTTGAATTTAATTTAAATTCTGAGAACATAAATAAATCAAATGCAAGATAAAAATGTAAAATTGTAATTAATTTTTTAAAAAAATAAAAAATATGCATAAGTGAATAATTGTTGAGCTGGCAGAAGACAGACTTATCAAAGGGAAGTTGCCCTCAAACCTAACTCTTCAATTATTCAATTCTGTTTCGTCATTTATGTAGGCAAGTGTAAAATTCAAAATCAAAAGTAAAACCAAAAGACGTGACATACCAAAAGCAATTCAAACAAGTGGAACTTTTAGAAAAGTACAAATCAAAGCCAATACAAAACAATACCCTTTATAATACCAATTTTTCTGAAAACCAATTTAATTTAGAAACTCTTGCCCACAAAAAACTTCCCCGACACGAATATGCATATAAACAAAAAAGATACAGAAACTGTTAACCTACTAAAAATAAACTAGAAACTAAATTAAATAATAATAAAATAATATAATAAAGGCAAGTAAAAAGTAAGTTTTAAATTAAATTAATTAATTTACCATTATTTCTATTGGAGTGTGGACAAGTAGCAAGTCAAATTAAGTGATGTAAAGTAGTGTTCCTTCTGCTTATAAAAGAGGACGCTAGTAAAAGATAAAGTTGAGTGATAAGCTGCTGTATGTAAGAACCTTTTAAAAAACTATTCAAAATTATGCTGAAAACTATATGTAATGTAAAAAGTGTGTTCTGTAGCTAAAATTTTTTTTTAAATCTAACTGTGTGTGAAAAATTAAATGTAAAAATGTGTGTGAAGATGTGTGTAAAAATGTGTAAAAATTGTGAAAAAAGAAACTGTTGTAATGTGAAAAATGGTTGCAAATTACTAAGGACTGTAATAATTTTTTTAGTAAATTTAATTTAAGAAGTATTTTTGAATTTTAATTTAGAAAAATGAAAAAATTTTTTATGAAAGGTATTGTAATATTTAATTATACTGAAACTGAATTTAAGATGTGTAATAAAACTTACAAAATACTGGCCAAAAAGTTAAGGAAAAAGAGAAAAAGATTAAAATTTTCACTCAATTCGGGCTATAATTGAGACTTTTGAAAAGATTTGGCCCTTTATTAGTAAAAGGAAAGAATCGAGTATTAAATATACATTTTTAAAAATATTTACAAGAAATATTTACAAGATAATCCCTTAACTTATATTATATATATATATATATATATAAGATAAAAATATATAACTCAAAATTGTAATTTAAACTAACCCCTAGTTTCCGTTAATTTTCTCTCTGTTTTAAAAAATCGTAATAACTTCTCTGGATTACGTCATTTCTAGATAATTACATTTTGCATGGCCTGCGTAGCGCTGATGAAGTAATAATTGGGAACTGAAACTTTTAACTCAAACCAAAACTTTTCTCTTCATGTGCTTCATATTGGCTAACTAGGTCCTTCAGCTTCTTTCTGTGCGCTGTTTGGTTGCCATTTCGTTGTGCGTAATTTCTATCGCAATACTTTCCAAAATGAAAATGTTCTTGAAGAGGCACGACTAGAGTGCCAAGTCATTGTGGCCACGAACGTCAACTGGAAAATGAAAACGGAATTAAAACTGCCTCGACTGCAAGTTTCTTTATTTTATATAGCTATTATGCATCGACGTTGCTCCGTCTTTTCCTTGCATTTATTATTACATGTGTGTGTGTGTGTGTGCGTTTGTGTATTGTTAGTCTGTTAGCTGACTCGACGAGCTCAGTTTTTGTATTCTTATCTGTTGATAAATTGTGCAATTCTTGCTTTAAAAGTCATTGAATTATGTTATTTTTGTGTTCCGGTTAAGGTTTTCATGTCTTTAATTAATTCGCATGCATTAGTTGTAGAGTTATCAAGAATTTAGACGTTTAAGTGGCGCTGCTAAGTAGTCCATTTGTTTACATTTGAAATTCTTCGTATAAGAGTGAATTAAGTCAGTTGGTGCACCAACTTCAATGTCTCTTTGCCCAGTGTGACACTTTCAGTTTTGTGCACCGAAAACTTTGCCTTCCTTCCCGCTGGCCAAATTGCTTGTTTTTGCGTAGAAACTAATTTTCATTGTATAAGTTTTTTTTTCCCTAACTGTATTTGGTATTTTATATTTTTCTGTATTTTACATTTCTTAATGAAGATATTTTTTAAGTATTTTTGCCTTGCCGCGAAGGGAGAACTGAATTGATTGAATGACAAATATATCTCTAATGACATTCGAGGAAGTAAGTTTAAATGAAATGCAGCAGAAAATATGTATAATTCAATAGGTCATACAAGAAACTAATGCAGTGTGTACATCACACATTTTCTTATAGCAAAGAAAAATCGTCTGAAAAGTGTGCACACAGCCTGTATTTAGTTTTTATTAATAATTTTATAGTTATATCTTTATAGTTATATCTTAAGAGATCTTCATGAGATAACGACTTCTGTAAGGCTGCTACATATATTTTAGAAACATGACTGTAATAATTATAACCCTTTATTTAAGCGCTTATTCAAATATTCATGTTTCTGTACAATGATAATGTCTAATACTTTATCAAAATATTCAGCTTAAAATTTAGAGTTCATTGTGATTTTCAAATAAATTCTTGAATGTATGCTCTTTTACAATTTGTTGATCTTTTAAGTCTAAGTCGCATCTACATACCTAAGCAAACAGCTCATGGCAAAGATATTTTATACGACTATGATATATATATAGATTTAAAAAGCCACTGTCGTGTAAGAATTTCGAAACGCTAAAATGATTTCCATCATCAGTAATTAAAACTCATCCAAAGAAAACACTTTGATAACTTATGCAGTGCACTTTAATGGCACCAAAATGGCAACTCATGTGACCTTAAAATATTAATTCCGACAAAATGAGATGCTACGTTTTTTCAACGGGAAATTGTAATGAATGAAAATAAAGTTGGAAAGATTAATGAATGAAGCGAAATTAGGAAATGCGCATATTAATGCTGTGAAAGAAATAAGAAAGAGTTCCACAGACGATCTAAATTAATTGGAAGCTTATGCAATGCGTCAACTTTGATTACATTATATTACTCAACAAGCATTTCTTTCGAAAGTTTTAAATCATGCGAATGAAAGAAGCAATTAATTTTCTAATTAACACTGATTACTTTTATGTAATATACCGTTATTTAGGCTATATAATTTGTAATTTTTAGATCTGAAATACAACACCTTAAATTTGGCGAAGCATTAAAATGACCGAACTAAAATTATATAACTAAAACTTACTAGAACCTTAACTTGAACAAAAGCTATACCACTCTATACTTAGTTTGCTATGTTTTTTAAAGGTATTTGCTTTTTAATTTTTCTCTCTTTTGGCCTAAGAATTTCTGTTTTAAATCTACATACCGGAATCACAGTCCACGCTTTCGACGTATTTCATCCGATTTGTGTTTCTCCTCGGGGATCGTTTTTGTACTGGTTAAGATCTGTATTGAGACAGTCTCGGCTCTGGGATATAAAATGCACGAAACGGGTTCCTAACGTACGCCATCCGGGCGAATAATGTAGTTGCCAATCAGTTAGATGTCTATTCTCACAGAACTTTACACCTATCATGGTGAATCTGAGATTTAAAAGTCCGCCTTCCCTGAAATGAGTTGGGGGCGGCAAGGAGAGTTTTAAGTTCCTTGTGGAATGTTTTTTAGAAACCAGCTCCTTCCGTCTCGTAAGGAGTTCAGTCAAAAGGGTGTGTGCCGTGTATTGCATTATTTAGTTTGCTGATTTATGTGTGGAATTATTAACCCATCTGTGAATTTGAAGAATAAACATTTGCTATTTCTTTAGTATTCTTATATACTTAACGAATAAATTTTTATTTTTAACTCGATGGCTTGAAGAACGATCAAAATAGATATTTTTGTTTAAATATGGGATACCCGAAATGTTTTGCGGTTATGATACTTTCTTCACTTCGTGGAAGGAAGTAAAAATAATTTTATAAAACGTTTAAAATATTATCACTCTTTGAAACTGAATAAGCTGATATATTTTGTAGCGTAAAATTAATCGATCTCTTTACTTCCTTGTACGACGTAAAGGAAGTACATTATTACAGAACTTCCTTAGTAGCTCAGTAGGGAAGACGCAGGGCTCGAGACCCGAAGGTCCCGGGTTCGAAACCTATTAAAGGCAAGATGCCTAATAATCGTTTTTTATATAAATTTCCTTCTTATTAACCTGTTTTCTTTATGTTCTACAACATTCCGAGTGTGGAATGTTCCAGCATGCTCATCAGCTGTAGTATATAAGAAGTTCTTCCTTCAGTTCAAATTAATAATCTCTTGCGTTTAGACTTGAATACTTGCTAGTTCATTTGTACGATCACTTCATCTACGCGACAATATGTATATATATATTATTACTCTGTTACTCCGCTCTGTGAGCTCAGTTTTTTTTTATTCTTGTATATTTGTAAATTGTGCATTTTTGCTTTAAAAGGGATTGCGTTATGTTGTTCTTATTTCCCGGTTAAGATTTCTATGCCTTTAGTTAATCTGTATGCAATAGTTGTAGAATTATCAACAATTTAAACGTTATTTAAGCTCGGCTAAGCATAATGCTTTTGCCATATCAGCCATTTTTGTTTACATTTGATACTTACGAGAATAATAAATTAAGTGAGTTTCTGCACCTTCAGCACCTTTTTGCCGTGAGGGACCAAAAATAAACTTTCTATTTTATACACCGGAAAATCTGCCTTCCTGCCCGCTGGCCGAATTTGCTTGTTTTTACGTAGAAACTCTAGTTTTAATAATAAAAATTATTTTTTTAATTGTATTAACTGTATTTGGTATTTTATATTTTTCTATATTTTTCAATTTTTAATAACGCTGTTTTGAGGTTTTATGTATTTTTGTTTCGTCGCAGAATGAGAACTGAAATAATTGAATGAAAAATATACCTGTAATGAAATTCGAGGAAATAATTTTAAATTAAATGCAGCAAAAGATGCGTTTCGTTTAACATTCCGTGTAAGGAAGTCATTTGGTGTACACATCAGACGTTTTGTTCCAAAAAAGGAATTTTGCTTTCAATTTGATATCTTATTTAAGATGAAGAATAAAATAATTGAAAGAATGCTGTCAAAGTCCGGGTAATACCGCGAACGGCATCCACAGTTTGTACGAGGACAGTTAAAAAACACACACGGAAGAGAATAACCGGTATTTTTATAAGATGTCCACACAATTTATAAGATGTCCCGGATTTAATATACCCAAAAGAGTGCTATATGTTTAGGAAATGGAAAATATTTTTACATGCTTACAGTAGATAAATATTCCGATTTAAGAATGTCGAGTTTGATTTGACCAGCCGACACTGACATTTGGTCACTGTCAGTTCATTGCTATGCTACCGTGTGAGTCGTGGAAAACTAGGGCCGCTTTTTCTTGTTCTCTGGGGGTAAACCAACAGCTGCTGGAAAATGAGTCAAGGCCCGCCATTTTGACATTCTGGTTGTAAACTGTTGGACCAATTATTCTTTCGTCTTTACTTTTCAGTGCCAGAATTATCGTAAACACAACAAATATGTAAAAGGATTTATTAGAATTTCAACATGAAGTTACAAAATTAAACTAATTAACAAAATTTACTTCCTTTGCTTGTGGTTAGATAGACACAATGATTCAAAGTGTTTGCAACTCAAATTTTAAATTTAAAGCATACCAACCTGACTCTGATATTTTACCCCAAATAACGTAATTTTCAATTAGTCACAAATTCACCTGCTGTTGTGACTGCCGATTTGGTCGTTAGGCAGCGCTGAAGTAAATATTTGATTTTGCATATTTTGTGGCAACCCTGTTGCACTCTCATCTGGAGAACTCTTACAAGAACCGACTGAGTCGGTAATAATGATTCTGAACTCTCGTTCTGAGAGTAATTCTAAAATAGCTAATGTTGTAAACAAACGTGTAAATAGTTTTACTTCGTGTGTTGATTTATTCACGTACTGAAGTGCTTTTATTGAACCGTGTTTTGAATCCGGTAAGAATTGTGACTAACCTGCTTGGAAGTGCAAATGGTGCTTCACCTGCCATTTTGAAATAGGCAGTTCAAGGCTATTTGTTACCACTCCTCCCCATTTGCTATCGTAACACGAGTTGCCATCATCACATAATACTTATTTTCTCCTTCTGATCAAGTACTGTAGTCAAGACAATCTTCATAACCCGTATTTTCATAAAGAGAAGCAAACTAAAAGGAAATGAAGGGAAGGGAAAAATTTAAGCGAGTCGAGCCATCCGCCACAGCTATTCTTCCCATGGTTAAAAAGACAAATGGCATGGAGGGAAATGACCTGAATTTTCTGTTTTAAAGTAACAGTCTATAATCGCAATACCGCTATAGGCAGACAATAGAACAGAGAAAATCCACACGGCGCTTTAATGTTGCCATTCCTTTCTGTCCTTTCTTTCACATAGTCTAGTAAAACATGTGAAATTAGAGAAATGCAGGAAAGATTTAACGTATGAAATAATGTGTTAGTTAAAATATAATTTTCATTCATTGTAAAAGATATATCTGGTAAGTTACAATTTCAAAAATTCATTATCATTTTTTGGAACAGTTGAATATTATTTTTATTGACAGCGGAAATTCGATCAGTAAATATCTGGCAGAAAAGATTCTGTCTGTGTAAATATGCTTGGCGGATGTCTTACACAATCCGCTAAGTGAACATTCAATAATAGTATTTTCATTTCATTCCTTAAAGAATTATCTTATTCTAAACAAATTTTAAACATGTAAGTAAAAAGATTACTTCTGTAAAAAGTCTTTCTTTTTTCTTTTCCATATTTTCAATGTATTGAGAAATCATTTCAAACCACGTGACTCTCTTAAGTTAAAGAAAATCTTGCTTTTGATTGACTCTCATACGATATAAAATGTTAAGCTAAGCTATCTAATAAATCTTCAAGACCTAAAAAAAAGGGGAAATACTTAGACGATGGTATTTAAATAGACTGCTTGCAGAAAATCAATACACAAAATGGATTGAGGCAGAAACGATAAAGACATCCAGCATTTTTTCTTTCTTTCTTTCCTGATCGTCTGCTTTAGGGGAAGGTATTTATTTTCATAATATTGTTTGTTTTCTTCGGGATATAAAATGCTTTTGAACTGAGCCTTCTTCTTTCGAGACTCCCAATAATCAATTTGTGGAGCTGCCAATAACAGCAATGCCAATGTGTTGTTTTAATCTTACTTCCTCGTTTAACATTATATCACCTGAAGGCTATTTTTCACATTTGTTCTAAATAATCGACGATCGTATTAACATGCAATCAAATACTGTTTTGGTTACTTACTGTTTGTGAAAGTATGTCAGATAAATTGAGCGAAATAGAAAATAATGATCTATCAAATCTTTAACTGTAAACTAAACTGTTTATACTGTTTTTTCGCAATGAACTGTTAAGAAAAATTGAAATCCGCATATGCTGCTAAAGTAATTTAATACTCGATATATAGTAATTACATCAAAATTGGCAGTTAGCAGTCTAACAAGAAGAACATACATCAGAACTGGAGTAAGTGCAAAATAACTCAACAGCATAATAAAAAATGGGAAAATTCTTTAGTCTTCATCAAGGAGCAGACAAAACATTTTCAACACAACCATGTTTCTGAATTATATTTGGATAATTATGAATTCATTAAATAAATCAAAAGTAAGTGCCAAATAAAAGACAAGTTAAAATAATGTAAAAAATATTACAAACAAAAAGTACAATAAAATAAAATATATATAAAAAATAAAATATTTAAAAATACTTTTATTCTTTTCAATAAATCATTAAGATGTAAGCCGTTCCGACATGCCCCAGCATTATTTTAATTATAATATTTTAACTACTTTATCCTTTTTACTTGGCATTATATTTAGAGATTATTCGAAATTGGTTCATTATGATAATTCGGTTTCTGCATTTCCTACATTTTGCTGTTGTACCATTTTTTTTATTCATGTATTTACCTTGTCTCAGAGAGTTTCCATCTCTGTCCTCTTACATAAGTTGATTAGGTTAGACAGCTTAAGACAGGTTAGGTTAGGTTGTTCGAATATGACAAAGCACATGAAGCTTATTTGCCTAATGCTGTGGGGGACATTCTGAGGGAAACCAGCTCGTCTTCATGTTACTACGAAAACCAACTGTGCAGCTAACCTCTTCGCCTGGATCCGAACCCAAATCAGCACCCTCGAGTTCCAGCGAGGGCATTGCTCATTTTTCACGGCTCCTGCTTCCAAATAACCTAACGACTCTACAACTGGTGCCCGATCTAAAAGGTGGTGGATGATGATTCTCCACCACCAGAATTTGGCAATAGGGTCCCCTAATCCCCATTCGCCCTTTAAAAGGGGGAATATATAAGGTATTTCTTCTGCCTTCTTTGCATGCCTTCGTGATGTAGTGCTCAGCACGCTCGACGCGTATTCGAGAGACCCGTGGTTCGAGTCCCGGCAAGGACATTGCTCATCCCTTCGGCTTCCTTGCTACAAAGTATCTAATGTCTTTGCAGTGGCCCTCAACTCAAAAAATTGGTGGATGATGATTCTCCACAACTAGGATTTGGCTGTTGAATCTCCAAATCCCTAGTCCCCTTTAAAATGGGGAGTATAAGGTATTTCTCCCGCCTTCTTAGCATGAATTTGTGGTGTAGTGGTTAGCACACTCGTATTCGAGAGTTCCGTGGTTCTCCGGAGAGGGAATTACTCATTTTGTATGTCTTTTGCTCCAAAAAATTCCTAATAACTCTGCATGCCTAGAAATAAGTCTACTTTAAGATTATGTTAAAAATTTTATAGATTATAATACAAAATTTCTTTCGAAACATTTATAAAAATATTTTTAAATAAATCATAAAAAATGGGCGAATTATATTTGGATTAAGCCTAAATTTAGAATTCCGGAAGAAGGAATCAAGTAAAATTAATAGAAAAATAGATGGAGGAGCTACAATTTTGAGAACCAATTTTTTGAAAACTACTCTTGCGATTTTTACAAAACTTGGCAGTTTGGCATGATTTGAGTCGTAGAATCGAAATATGGAAAACAATTGGCATGTCATTTCAGAAAAGGCCCGATTTTGTGTCACAATACCTATATTAGAACAATGCTATATATAAATCTAATATATAGCCTAAGTCGCGCTTTTGATACATGAATAACGCAAGTTGAATTTCGTCAATCGTTCAAGTAGAATGGGAGATATTGAACTGTCCTTTTTTTCAGTGTATCTGCATAAGTCGTGCTTATAGTGTAAGACTAGCAGATCCATTCAAAGTTTTCATTTTCTGAATATGCGCATTCCCAGCTCTGTTGAATTTGAACTGAATTTCTGACACATCGGCAGCAGTCATGGAGTATTTTGTAAAGGAAGCAGGTTTCATTTATGTTACAGATAAGAAAAGTAAACGCTATGCAGCCTTCAAGATCTGAAAGAGGCCCATTCTTCCAGATTTAAAGCAGAATTGAATTACCAACGTTTAGCAGTCTTCTTCTATAGTGGACCATACTAAAAAGTGCTAGCGCAAAAAAACTTCCTTCTTACTGTCATGAGTGGCTTTGATTGTTGCAAAGAGTTTGAATGCTATCTTTTAGAGAATAATTCCTTTATGGAGGACTTTGTTAGGAAAACTGAATTGTATTCAAGTTAAATACGAGAGAAAAAGCAACGAAAACTTCCATGACGATAGCTTTTTCGTTGAGATGTGAACCCCAATCGAACTACTAGTGTTCAGTCGTCTTATCAGGCCTGACTACTAAGGTTATGTCATGAGTTCGAATTTACGACTTACAGTGAATGCATGTTAACGCAATTGACGTTAAGGATATAATAATACTTCCTATACTTTCTTTTAAAGGTTTCAAATTTTGCACCTTTCACTAGTTCGTCGTAATCTCAGACTTTCCCCCTTATTACAACCACTACCTCTTAGTGGAGTGGTAAAAGATCCTCACGTACGTAGCGGCAGTACGTAAAAGGCAGTATTATTTCTCGAAGATTTGGCACTAGATATAAAATTTTAATGTTTCAAAGACCGCGAAAAGCTGTGTTCCTCAGTTTTTGTTAAGCCTCATAAAAGCATATGAGTATTTCACTATTGGGTTTCTTATAAATATTCCTCTAAAAGCCAAGAGGTAAGAATTTCGTGCAGAACTTCAACTAAATTCGAAATCTGTATATAGGTTAAATCTAAAATGCCCTTTAAGTTTGTTTTTGTGCATATTACCAAAAGTGATAATAACTGATCGTCAGATCTAAATATTCTATTCGACGATTTGATGGTAAATACCAATTCATATGGACCTTGCATTCAAAAAATATGGGTGAGAATAATCTCAAGAGAAAAGGCGTTAGACGATAGTAGTTTCGGTTGCTCAATTTTTTCATCTTTCGCGCAGGAGCGTAGTGAGTTTTACCTTGAATTCTGTAACAAGAGGATATTGGAGGTTGAAGATATTTACTAGGGCTTGCCTCAAAAAAATTTTGAAGAAATGGAAAAGTTTCTGAGCCGGGTACCGATGTTAAGAAATTTTATTTATGTATATTAGGACTGAATAAAATAAAAGAATATTTTTTTGTTTATTTAACATATAATACACTCTATAACAAAAAAAATCGAGGCACCAAAAAGGAATTATCCGATTGCTTTGAAATTTCGTGTGCATGAGTGTTTTCACTGAATATGCAAAATTTGGTGTCCAATGAATTACTAGTACGATCTCCAGCGCATCGGAACTGTGCATCCAATAAATGTAATTAAAGAGCTGTTCTGTTATTAATTGTTGTTAAAACTTTCTGTTGCATTGCGATTTAGGATACCTTTCGAAGACTGAAAAAATGCCTCGCGGCAGGATTCGAGATCATTACGGGCAACGATCAGAGTTTGGAAGACGTCGTATCATTGGATTGAAATACGCAGGTTGGGCAAATAGGAGAATCGCTCGTCATATGAGTCGAAGCGATGTGGTGATTAGAAGATTCTGGCAAGAATGGGTGCACAATGGCAGATTTCAGCGTCATGATGGTAGTGGTCAACCTAGAGCCGCAACTGATCGGGAGGACAGAGTAGTTGTCAGAACAGCTATCACAGTGTCTGATTCATCGCTATCAAGCATCAGACGTGCCACCCGCACGCATGAGTGTCCACTATAACCATTCACAGACGGCTGATGGAGCGACCGTTACGCCACTTGCCACTCACGCCTGCACACTGATTACAGTGGCCACATTTCAGTGGTGCTTGCTCGATAAGGTTGGAAGGATTCTGACTGGGGACGTATAGTCTTTATTGACTAATCCCGCTTCCAAATGTGTCCTGACGATCTTGTTTTCTCAAAAAGGAATTATAAAATGGATTCAAAACGAATTATAAAATGGATTAAAAACGAAGTTTTAGTGAAGTCTGGCCTCCCGTAAGTACGTACCTATATATGAATATACTTATCTTCTCGTCTAACTCAGAAACGATCATCCGCAAAATATTGAAATTTTGTATATGGGACCGTATAATATCTGCTTGTGCACCTGCCGTTTTTATTGCAATTGGCAGAATCAGATGTATATACATATATGTATATATATATACTCATGTCCATAAATTAAGGATAATTCGGAGTCACGCGGAAATCGAACTCTAAAATAAATATATCACCTGTAAAATCACTACACACATCTTCAAGAATCATATTCAAATTTCAGGAAGTAACCAGATAACACCAATGGTACGTCACAATGACGAGAGTGTAAGAGAGTGATATATAAGGAATACAGGCAAAGAAGTAAAATTGTTCGCAGGCGCTTTATAAGCATTTCAGTGCAATAACCGAATAGTTATGACACAAAGGACGCATTTGGATGATTTTTTACGTGGTAGAATTATCGGAAGTCTGGAATGTGGGCGTACCCAAATGGAAGTATCAGACGAACTTGGAATTGCCCAGAGTGTCATCTCCAGGCTTTGGCAATGATTCCAAGATGATGGTAATGTGAGTAGACGTTACCGCACAGGTCGCCGCAGAGTTACAACGCCGAATGAGGACCAGTATTTGGCAGTTACTGCCGAAAGAAACAGGCGGAGTACAGCCTCAGGCCTGTCTCGTCAGCTCTCTTCAGCCACTGGTACGACAATTTCAAGGCAGACCGTGTACAGACGCTTAGGGCAGATTGGTCTATATGCTCGTAGACCTGTGAGATGCGTTACACTTACTGCAACTCACTGTCGCCTGCGGCTAGCCTGGAGTAGAGAGCATGCATTGTGGACAACGCAACAGTGGGCTTGTGTGATGTTTTCCGACGAGTCCAGGTTTAGCTTGCAGTCTGATTCTCGCCGGACTTTCATATGGAGAGCTCCAGGTGCCCGTTACCACCAACAAAACATCATTAAACGACACCGTTAAGGTGGTGCAGGAGTGTTCGTTTAGGGTGGAATTATTCTGGGTTCCAGAACTGACCTGCATGTTCAAATTGGAACCATGACAAGCCAAATCTATCGGGACGTCATTCTAGAACAACATGTACGTTTGTTTCGGGGCGCCATGGGCGCACAGTTTGTGTTTATGGGTGACAACACCCGTCCTCACCGTGCAAACATCGTAAGCGAATGCCTTCAATTGGAGGATATCACCCGTATGGACTGGCCGGCATTCTCGCCGGACTTGAATCCAGTAGAGCACCTGTGGGACACTTGGCCAACGAGTTGCAGCCCGTCAACTTCCTCCTACATGTCTACCGGAACTTCAGAGAGCATTGCTTTTTGAGTGGTGTAATATCCCCTAGATTAGGTCGATAATTTGATACTCAGCATGCCTAGGCGTTGTACGGACTGTATTGCATGGTCTGGGAAACATACGATGTATTAACCCTCATACCAACCATGTAATATTGGTTTTTTGTAAATAGGTTTTTTTTTTGTAATTTGCTCCAGGGAGAAAAAATTGCTAATTTTTTTAATAATATCAAACATATAGCATCTTTTTTTGCTCTTTACCTTTTGTTTATTAAATAAGCTTTAGAAATAAGTCAAATTTGTTTTGCTTCTAACTCTTCCTTTGCCTGATTTTGCATTATCCTCAATTTATGGACATGAGTGTATATATATATACAGGGTGTATCAGTACAGCGGTGACAAACTTTCAAGAGAGAAAGAGTACACTAGACGATCGGTAATCACATAGCAATGCATGATCGAAAACGCTTTCCTGGCGCGGTAGTGACGAGACAAAAAGCAAAAAAGGAAGGGCAAAATATGTTTTATAATTTTTAGTACAGCAGAAACTTACAAATAAGAACAAAAACAAGCAAGGAAGGTGTTCGAAATTACGACCCCGGACCGTTATGCAGGCCTCACTTCTCCTAGAGCGTGGAAGATCTGCATCCCGGATGGAAATGGTTCCTGCATCATAGTCCGGGTCCTAATTTCGAACATCTTCTTTGATGATGATCGTTGTCTCTTTGTGTTTGTTGCACTCCGAATAATAAACATATTCTCTCTCCCTTTCGTGTTCTTCCTTTCTTTACTTTTGTTTCGTCACTACCGCGCCAGGAAAGCATTTCCGACCATTCATTGCTATGTGATTTCTCATTGTCTAAGTATAATGTATCTCTCCTGAAAGTTTGTTACCTCTGTACAGATACACACCTCCTGTAATATGTGCCATATATCTCGTATCATCCTGCAATATGTTTCATATATCTCGTATCATCCTGTAATATGTTTCATATATCTCGTATCATTCTTTAATATGTATTATGTATCATGTATCTTGGTATCTGCCTGTATTAGTATCTTCTGCACCTTGTATGTTAGAAATAATATCTCGTATCATCTTGTAATATATGTCATATTTCTCGTATCATCCTGTCATATGTATCACATATCTCGTGTCCTCCTTTAATACGTAATATATTTTTAACCTTCTGTTCTTAAGTATGTGTAGAGACATTAGGTATTTTTGGAAGCAGGAAACATGAAAAATGAGCAACGCCTTCGCCGGGAATCGAACCACGGACCTCTCGGTTACGCATCGAGCATGCAGACCACTACACCACGAAGGCATGCGAAGAAGGCGGGAGAAATACCTTATATACTTCCCCTTTTAAAGAGCAACTGGGGTTTTGGGGACCCAATCGCCAAATCGCGGGGGTGGAGAATCATCATTCAACTCCTTTTTAGTTCGGGCGCCAGTTGTAGAGACATCAGGATTTTTTGAAGCA
Organism: Stegodyphus mimosarum; assembly: GCA_000611955.2. Classification (NCBI taxonomy): domain Eukaryota; kingdom Metazoa; phylum Arthropoda; class Arachnida; order Araneae; family Eresidae; genus Stegodyphus; species Stegodyphus mimosarum. The sequence continues at coordinate 180,332 of KK121215.1, forward strand.
GGAGACATGAAAAATGAGCAATGCCTTCGCCGGGAATCGAACCACGGACCTCTCGGTTACGCGTCGAGCATGCAGACCACTACACCACGAAGGCATGCCAAGAAGGCGGGAGAAATACCTTATATATTCCTCCTTTTAAAGGGCGACTGGGGTTTTGGGGACCCAATCGCCAAATCACGGTGGAGAATCATCATCCACCACCTTTTTAGTTCGGGCGCCAGTTGTAGAGACATTAGGTTTTACGAAGCTGGAGAGGTGAAAAATAAGCACCGCCTTCGCCGGGAATCGTACCACGGACCTCTGAAATACCGGCTCAGTGTGCTGACCATTACACCACGAAGGCACGCTAAGAATGTGGAAGATATACCTTATATACTCCTCTTTTTAAAGGGCGACTAGGGTTTTAGGAGACCTAGTCGCCAAATTCTGGGTGTGGAGAATCATCATCCACAACCCTTTTAGTTCGGGCGCCACTGTAGAGACATTAGGTTAATTGCAAGCAGGAGACATGAAAAATGAGCAACGCCTTCGCCGGGAATAGAACCACGGACCTCTCGGTTAGACGTCGAGCATGCAGACCACTACACCACGAAGGCACGCTAAGAATGTGGAAGATATACCTTATATACTCCTTTTTAAAGGGCGACTAGTGTTTTAGGGGACCTAGTCGCCAAATTCTGGGTGTGGAGAATCATCATCCACAACCCTTTTAGTTCGGGCGCCACTGTAGAGACATTAGGTTAATTGCAAGCAGGAGACATGAAAAATGAGCAACGCCTTCGCCGGGAATAGAACCACGGACCTCTCGGTTAGACGTCGAGCATGCAGACCACTACACCACGAAGGCATGCGAAGAAGGCTGAAGAAATACCTTATATACTACCCCTTTTAAAGGGCGACTGTGGTTTGGGGGACCCAATCGCCAAATCGCGGTGGTGGAGAATCATCATCCACCACCTTTTTAGTTCGGGCGCCAGTTGTAGAGACATCAGGATTTTTTTGAAGCAGGAGACATGAAAAATGAGCAATGCCTTCGCCGGGAATCGAACCACGGACCTCTCGGTTACGCGTCGAGCATGCAGACCGCTACACCACGAAGGCATGCCAAGAAGGCGGGAGAAATACCTTATATATGTGTATGTCACCTTATGAATGTTCTTATATTTGTCACCTTACATATCTATTGCACCTTACGTTCTACGTATCAAGCATCCTGGCATTTGCCAATTTTTGTATCTTCTGCACATTGTAACACATATCCCGCATAATTCTATATCATGAATCTTATTTCGTACCTTCTACCATGTATCCTGACACTTATATCTTTCTGTACTTCGTATCATGTATCTTGGGATCTGTATATATCTGTATCCACAGCATCTTGTATCATATATCTCTCAACATCTTATAACATGTAACTTATTCTGCACCTATATATCCTATATTCATAAGTATGTATACGCCCCCAATGCACCCCATGTTCCTACGTAACATGTATTTAGGCATCTGAATATATATGTGTCTTCTGCACAGTCTATCTGTAGCCACCGTATGTTCTTATGTATCATGTATCTAGGCAATAGATAAAGGTGGACGTGGCGCTATACCGATTAACCGTACTGGTAGAGGGGTGGTGCCCACGTCCTCCTTCGCATGTTGCATGTACTGATACACTCTGTATATATCCATGCACTCAGCTTCGGCCTTTATGTTCCCAATCATTGGTCATAGTCATACACTTGCAAGTGTTTTAAATGACGAAAATATTCATGTTTCGTTCAAATTTAGAAAATAAGTAAATTTCGGAAAATAATGAAATCTAACTTTTAATGCGATCTCCCGGTTCCTATACTTATATTTGGGACAGATTTACACTCGTTATGAAAAAAAAATATGTTTAGAAGAAGTTTGACTACCGTACGACAAAAACTGACCGTTATATTTAATTTAAAAATTTGCCATTTTGGACATCATTTTCAACTTCTTTTAAGTGATCGGATAATTAATTTAGAATAATCTCAAGAAATAAATGTCATGTATTATATAAAAGCCATTTAGTATCTACATCAGATTTTAAATTATCTAAAGACTAATTGAAAGTAACAAATATTTCTTTGAAAGCTTAATGCGTAAACCTTAGAAATACATGTCAATGAGAGAAGAAAAATGGCTCAGCCTTTTAACAGTTATACAGTTAACTATAGTAAATTAAGCTTTAATTAAACTTAAAGGAAATCTCTTAATTTGTTGTCACTCGAAATGTTCAGCTGCGAAAATAAATACTAAAATCTGGGCATTATTTTAGAATTTCGCAAGCCTCAATGAGTTTAAAACATTCTCCGAACTGGAATAATAAGTGCA
>KK121215.1:182726-196164 GCA_000611955.2 Stegodyphus mimosarum
CGAATACAATAGGACATGTCCCACTACATAATCAAATTATATAGCTAGGCAACCTGCGGCAACTCACCTGAAATTGTTCCACTTTCTTAATCGCTATGTTCATCCTTTTGTGTTTATGCGTGAGTGCTTATTTTTAAATAAAAGCAAATTAAGAACGGAAACCAAAAACAATTTTTGTTTGCTAAGAAATAGAATTAATTATCTCAGCTTAAATTAGGAGGAGGTTTGAATCACAATGAAGAGATTACAAATTTAGAATATATCCCTGCAGAATGCAGAACAACGGTATTGGAAGTTTCGAAATCATTATTTCAGGATTATAATTATTTTTGGCAATAAAACGCGTATAGTGAAGTTATCGAAGCGGAAATTAAAAATTTAAGGACAAATAATTAAAGCTTTTACACTAACCAGTCAAAGAAGGGAAAACATCTTTAAACTATATGTTTCTAAATTTAACATTCTTTGATTAAAATAGATTATTGGTAATAATTCAAACTAAATGCACGCAAAGAGTATTAAAAATTACAGTACTTAAAAGAACGCTTAAATCAATATTACATTTAATAATAAGCTGTTCTTGAAATATAGCATAAAAATTACCACAAATAAACACATATTTTATTAGTTTATTTTGATCTTAGTTCAGCTCTTGCACTGTTGGCAACTAAAATTGGTACACTACAAAGGAAAGGAGATCGAATCATATTAATTTTACAGATACTAAACTGTGGTAACTTGAAATTACTAACATTTCAGCTATGTTTGAGGTTCAGACAATGCGGATATCAGCGCCTTTATCATCTCCTCTAGCATCCGTTGGCAGTTTTTATACTACCGAGCATGGAGTCGGACAGGTTTTAGATTAGAATTACAAGTAATGAAGTTCCCTGCGACTACCTTTCTATGTTAGAAGTCATTTGTCATATGTTTGTACCATACCAGGTAAACTCTAGATGCTTTGAAAAGCTTCCGTTGCTCCTTTCCTCAACATTTCTTTGTAAACTCTTATAAAGCTTGCAATTTTTTAAACTGTTAGTTAGTATGGAAAGGTGTTACCAGTTGACCCATAATACATCGCTAGTGTCCCCAGTACTTTGTACTTGTACCTGGCTGGTGTTATTGTGGGGGGCCAGTCTCTCAGCAACCGTTGGTTAGACTTTTTCAGTTGCTGAAAGATCTGCAGAATGCATCGCCCAAGCTAGATTCGAACAACATATGTAACGACCAAACGTAGGACATCGTGATCAATAATGAACTCTCATATGTACTTCCTTATACAAAGTAAAAAGGAAGAATTTTAATTGCGAAAAATTTCCGGTATAGTATATCAAAGAAAATATTCATTTTGACCGCTATCGACTGTAATTTAACGATGTTTTTGCGTGACATCTGCACGTAAGGACAGAATAAAGTACTCTTTTTTCCCAAACGAATTATAAATCTGATTTAAAAGAGATTCAGAAAAGATTTTTTCATGGTGTCTGTACGTATGTATGTACGTACACTGGTGGGCAAAAATTAAGGACGAAGTCGAAAAATTAGCATATCAGCTGAACGAAGAGGCAGAGCGGACAGAAAGACCAGTCAGGAGATTAAGTAAGGTGATGTACGGTAGCACATGCGCAGATATGCAGGTAGACGTAATGGGGGAGTGTCTGAGTAGTATAAAGCATGTTGTCGGTGTAAGATCAGTTTTTCTGGCAAAGAGATTGCACGTCGTATAGCAGTTAAAATCACACCGAGTTGCTGCCTCAGCGAGAAATGGCGCATAATCAATCTGTTAGATGACATCTGGATGCTTTTACCCGAGATCGAATCATTGGGAAGTTGGAGGAGGGCCGCAGTGTGACAAGTGTGGCTGCAGACTTCGGATTTGCTCACAGCATCGTTTCACGACTTTGGAGACAATTTCAAACTACAGGAACAGCTATCCGGGGGTTTAGTAGTGGTCGTCCACGAGGAACCACACCTGCAGATGACCGGTATATTGCCTTACAGGCCAGAAGAAACAGGCGGCAGACAGCGGGAGAAATCGCTAGACACACGACACAGGCGACTGGACGACCGATATCACGTTTTACCGTGGCCAGAAGACTGCACGGTGGTGGTCTGTTTGCACGACGCCCTGTACGGTGTGTACCTCTAACGCCTGCCCATCGGAGAAGGCGTTCCCTGTGGTGCCGGGAACACCGGAATTGGAGAGACAATGAATGGGGACGAGTACTCTTTACAGATGAGAGCAGATTTAGTCTGAGTTGCGATTCTAGACACATACACATCTGGACAGAGCGGGGAACACGCAATAACCCCTTCAACATCATCAAAAGGGACTGTTTTGGAGGTCGCGGAGTTCTCGTTCGAGCAGACATAATGCTTGGTAGCCGGACCGACCTTCATATCTCCCAAGGAGGTTCGTCACCTGGGACTGCTATTGTAACGAGGTTCTTCTTCCTTACATGCGTCTTTTCACAAGGGCTATGGGTCCTCAGTTCCTCTTCATGGACGACAACGCTCCACCTCATCGCACAGTTACTGTCGAAGAGCTGTTGGAGAGTGAAGATATTGAACACATGGATTGGTCGGCAAGGTCTCTGGATCTAAATCCCGTCAAGCATGTACGGAACTTACTAGGGAGACCCGTGGCAGCACGTAACTTATCGCCAGTAACGATTCCGAAACTGCGATTGGTGCTACAAGAGGAACGAGCAGCAGTGTCTCAACAGCTCATTAACAACCACATATCCAGCATGCACAAATGATGTGAAACCTGCCTAGCAGTCAGGGGAGATCATATCCCCTATTAAAGACCGGATGTTTCTTGCTGGACACCCATCACAGGGATGTTTCGGCCTTCAGTCGCATTGCGCTCCATGCTACTTTTTCAATAAAGCTTCTTTTTATCCCTCTGATTTCTCTTTTAGTAAGTGTTGCTTACATTACTCATGTCCTTACATATTGGGGATCTTACGGTATTAAATGTGTTGATTTGGAAAGCTTTTGTACAAAGTTATATTGAAAAAACCGTCTCGTCCTTAATTTTTGCACACGAGTGTATGTATCTAGCATAACTCCAAAACGAATAGCCTCAGAACGTTGAAATTCTGTATATAGGACCGGTATAGCATGTAGATCTGCACCTTTTATTTTGGTTGCAACGGCCGCACCAAAAGGATGTAAATATATGTGTATATATATATTCACTTTGTTACTTGGCTCAGTGATCTCACTTTCTTTATACGTTTGTAAATTGCGCATTTTTTGCTTTAAATGAACGAATTATATTGTTCTTATCTTCTGGTTAAAGTTTTATGTCTTTAGTAAATCTGCATGCAAGATTTGTAGAATTATCAACAGTTTAAAAGTTGTTTAAGTGCTACTAAGCCTAATCATTTTTCTCATGGCGGACATATTTGTTCACATTTAAAATTTAGCAGAATAGCGGATTTGTTGCCAATCTAAAGAAACTAAGCTTCATAAGAGCAAAGATAACGCCGCCTTTTATTATTGCGAATTAAAGCACGCTTAATGCATTCTGGAATTTATTCGAGGAAATAAGTGTTTAAGATTTACTCTTTCATTTTTTATATAGATATTTTGAGTTTTTTGTATTTTTGCCTTGTCGCGAAGTGAAAACTGAATTAATCGAATGAGAAGTACTGAATCGTCTGTGAAAAATTGTTTCTTTTTTTTTGTTTAATTTCTTTTACACATCGTTTTAGATTTATTATAGTATTGGAATAGAACATGTGTCAACGATTAAATAATTCTCCAGCTGATATGCATAATTTTTGTGCATTCTGAGTTATAAGAAGAATGACATGTAATGCTATTAATTGGACCTAGCTCCAGAGTATCGCTGTGGTCAACAATTACAGTAAATTTTAAAGGGTGCGTTTATTTTATTGTGGTTTATGGGCTATCGACGAAGTAGATTTAATTCAATCAAATAAGCTTAAATGAAATGCAAGAAAAATGCGTATAATTTAATATTTCGTACAATGAAGTCATATGGTGTTCACATCAGATTTTTTGTTATTGAAAAGTAGGGCGATAAAGGCCCCTAAGCTGAGGCAGAGTCAGAGGTGTTCCAGCAGTAGTGCAACAGCGTTGGTCAACGAACGTACTGTACATGTATACTAGAGGTGAATATAATGCGTATCCAGTGGCACCTAATAACATCAGTGCAAGTACTGGAGTGGTAAGATTATAAAGAATACGAACTTCTAAAGCTTATTTTGTTTGGCACAAATGAATACGAAGATCATGGGTTGTAAGCAAGAGCGGGATTCATTAAAAAACAAAAGGCTTGCATCCATATGCATCGTTGAACCCACTACTCTAGGATCTTAATTCCTATCCTGCAGCATCAAGGAAAATTGAGGTAAAGATCACCTTGCTAACAGTCCATGGTGTTACAGATGTCCTACTGTAAATACGGATAATTTATACTGAGGACCACATCCAATTTCCTGACCTAGGTCCCTTGATGTGGCTGTACGATTTCTAGGAATGATGCGCATGAGACGCTTATCCGTTTGGGCATTGTTGAATGGGGACTGTTAAGATACCACACGTCGTTCTTTATGATCTTTCATGAGCCCATAATTGCAAATTCTTCTAATAGTCATTAGATGTCAAACCAGTGTGAGTTAGAGTAGACACTGTTCTTCCGCAATCGAGTTCTCGTAGGTGCTGGTGTAAATACCTTCTTCTTTCATAAAATATAACACAATCTATATCAGTTTTAATCCCGAGGAGTACAATACAGGCAATAAAATTCATGTACTACATGTAGCGTAAGAGTGCTTAATGAGAAGAACAAAGATACATAAAGCACTGTATTTTCCGGGCTTTGCACAGTAACTTCTACTGTAGTAGCTCACTGTAACAGCAACGGTTTTAGAAACATTGATTGAGTTCCAGTGAAACTGCAATAAAGAAAAATCCTCTGTTTAAGTGTGCGAAATGTTTCTTTGTATATCTTCATTTGTTTACTTTTTATACTGCACAAATTTATTTTCTTGGTTACAGTTTTGATAATGTTGGTTGTAAAAATTGACACTTCTGAAATCATTGCACCAGATTAACAATCAACATAGCATATGCGAGGTATTTACATTGCTCATCATTTACTTACTATGTCTCACAATTTAAGTAATTTTAACTCACTTATATTGCAGAACGATTTGTATTTCTAAATTAAAATATATCATATAATATGTAAGAAAGATAATTAGGTTGTTTTACTCATTTTATAACGGAATTGTTGTTGACATTAACTTGTAAATATATTATGAAATGTATTGATTATTTCAGACCATCAGTTCTATCACAAATGGGCCCTGCTGACAGATACCGATGATATAACTGCGGGTCCCAAAGGATACCTCAAATGTGACATATCAGTGGCTGGGAAAGGAGATACTGTCAAGGTATGTCAATTTATCATTTAGCACATTCTAACTTTAGAAATAGCACGTTGTTTGAATACGATGATATCTTTGAACTCACATAGGTGTATTAACTTAAGTTCACTTACTTCACAGATACGAATCTAAGGATATCTTATCCTAAATTCTATTTGAATAAATTTTAATTTTTTTTAAATAATCCTGGTATTTTATTTTTAATCCTTTTTACGTCTTTGTCCGAAGTATAATAATCGCGAAAAATTTCGGGTATCATGTTTTAACGAAAGTATCCATTTCAACTGCTCTAGAAATCATTTGAATGATGTTTCTGCTTGGCATCTGTATGTACAGGCAGAATAAAGGACTGCTTTTGCAAGGAAGAGTGTAAACTAGATTTAAAATGGATTCAGAAGAGATTTCTTTTTTGACGTCTGTACGTACATATGTACGTATTTCGCATAATCCAAGAAAGAGTAGCCGTAGAAAATTCAAATTTTGTATATATAATATATATATATTATTGAGAAAATTGGCAAATTTTCTATTTGTTGTTGAGAGGAAAAACTAGTAGAAAGACCTGCGCGTAGTGCTGCATACTTTATACCATCTAATATGGGAAATGGAATATATGACAGAATTACTTAAGGATTGTAAGAACCATGATCCCCTACCTATTTACATATTTATGAACTTGCAAATTTTATAATATACATCTGGAACAGGAAAAGTAAAAAAGTTGAAAAAACAGAAACAGTGAAAATTAAAGTTAATCTTTGTTATTTAAAGCTCCAAACAGAACTTGTCAAGGGAAAAGAGTTCTGAAGCTTTAAACAAAGTCAATTAACTGAACAACAAAAAACGAGTTTCTTTCCGATCAACTCACTGAGACCTCTATCGTCAAGTTCTGTTTGGAGCTTTAAATAAAAAAAGATTAACTTTAGTTTTCATTGTTTTTGTATTTTCAACTTTTTTACTTTTTCTGTTCCAAATGTATGCTATAAAATTTGCACTTACGTAAAAATGGAAATAGGTAGGGGGATCATGGTTCTTACAATCCTTAAGTAATTATCTCATATATTTCATTTCCCCTAATATGCATATATATATATATATATATTCTTAACTCTGTTACCTGGCTCGGTGAGCTTAGTTTTGTTTATTCTTATATGTATAGTAAATTGTGTATTTTTTTCCTTTAGAAAGGATTGAATTGTGTGGTTTTTACGTTCCCGATAAGGTTTTAAGCTTTAAAAGGGCTATTAATATGCACGCAATAGTTATAGAATTATCAACAATTTAACAATTTAAGTGACGAGTTAAGCCTAACGAACCGTCATTTGTTTACATTTGAAACCTAGTTTTTGCACCTTCAATGTCTTTTTGCCGAGTGGGATCAAAAGTAAGTGTTCAGTTTTGTGCACCGAAAATTCTGTCTTTTGTTGCGTTGGCTGAATTGTTTGTTTTTGCTTAGAAACTCTAATTTTAATTGTAAAAATTGTTTTTTAACTGTTTTAACTGTGCTTGGTGTTTTATGATTTTCTGTATTTTACAATTTTTAAGGAAGTTGTTTTCAGTTTTACGCGTTTTTGTCTTGCCGCGAAGTAAGAGCTAAATTTACTGAATGAGAAGTAGATCTCTAATGAAATTCGAGGAAATAAGTTTAAATAAAACGCAGAAAAAAATGTGTATAATTTAACAGGCCATATAAGGAAGTATAAGAAATGGTACATGGTTTTCACAAAAATCTTTGTGCATGCAAGTTGACGAAATTGCAATATAGTACAGTTACAGAAATCTCTAATAATTTTAAGAAGTTTTAAAAGATGAATTAGCATTTTCAACAAGAAATAACCATGAGACCTCCCTAACATGGTCATTTTTACTTCTGAAGACTAAATTTTTATAAAGGTGGTATATTTATCTACATTTCTAGAAATTTTGGTCATGTTTATTAGTAATCATCTAAGTTATGTAATCAGAATTTCCTCTGTATTTTTTATCTGGGAGAAAATGTTTTATATAATTGTGAAAATATTGCATTTACGTCAGGTTCCTCTTTAATCCAAAAGGGCTATTTGTCTCGAAATAGGATTTTCCTTCGTATCACTATAAATGCGTCCTTCACTTTTCATTCGAGTCTGTTGGTTTTCGACAAAATGTATGGTATTCATCTTTCAAAATTAATCTATCTGTTGGGGATCAACTAACTGAGCTATCTGAAAGCAATCGGTGCAGTTCTTAAGAATATTCGCTTCTTACTTTGGAATCGATTTTTAATTTAAATAATAAAAACGCATTTACTTCATGATGTATCTGATTAAAAATATTCAGTATTTTTATAGAATGACGTTATATATTTGTTTATTATTTATTTCATACTTTGTAAAATTTTATGACTCTTTGATTAACAAACTCGACGATTTCAAAACGAGCAGTTGCAACACTTTATCAAACAAAGCATTTTTATCTCTAGCTCGCGAGGCTGTCTCTCGGAAATTTAAACATATGCTGTTTTTAAATACTTTATGATTTTGCTGTTGAAATGAATTTTGCGTGTCGTTAGAACGAATTGCGTGATATTTAATAAAGTAAACACATTAAACGTTGATAAGAAGAAGAACAAAACCGAAAAAAAAAAAAGATTTGTATGCCATCTTGCTAAGAAAGCTTGAACATCGAGATGATGAACTTAGAAAAGATTGAAAAAAATAAGAATAAAAAATGTATGCCAGCACTTATGTCTGCAACGGGAATTCTAAGCGTATGCTGCTGTAAATTTTTTTTGTGATTTTGCTGTTGAATTATATATGGCGTAAGTGAAAAGAAAACGATAAAGCTAAAAAGATAAAAAAAAATTAATTAAAAAATAAAAAAGAGTTAGCAAGAGTGAGTGAAACAGCAGGCTGGTAAAGTGCCAGAGCTTAAAAAAACTTTGATAAACCCTTTGGGGCGACCGTCAAAATCTGATTTTTTTTTCTTTTAGGAGTCCAAAATGATCATTTTAGTTATGAGGAACAAGAAAATAGATGCAAATATTGTATAATTTAAAAATATTTTAAACCCCAAAGTTATGTTGTAAAATTACTAACACAGTCTACTTTGTTGCAACCCTTTCTTTTGTACGACGCATCTTACTAGTCTAACTGCTATTGACAGGTTTTAGATACAAACATAGCAATAAATGCTTTTAATGAGATTGGTTTGAAGTTTTATTTCTTCAGGAAAGGGAAAATAACTCTGCAGAGTTCTCTCCGGGGAGCTAATAAAGGCATCTGATTTGTCGAAAGATAAGCTTGTAGTAAAATATTTCATGACAAAGAGTTGTAAACTCGTCCAAATTTATGTTCCTTCCTTAACTGTAGTCTCAAAAATAATGGCTCTAAATTTCTTTTTGAAATTAAGATTCTCAGCTAAATTTCAAGATAATTATCGCATTTGCTCGCGTATTATCCATCTTTTTACTTTTTTTATACGAAGTAGATTTCCGTTATCATATTCCAAGGAAAATATCAGTTTTGAGGGCTCTCGAATCCATTTGAACGGTTTGTTTTGGGACATTTGAACGATTTGATTTTCTGACATTTGTACGTGCGGGCAGAATAAAGAACTCTTTTTTCAAAACGGATTGTAAAATGGATTTAAAACAGACTGAGAAGGTATTTTTTGGGACGTCTCTATGTATGTACTTGCATATGGATGTACATCGCATAGCTCAAAAACGATTAGCCGCAGAATGTTGAAATTTTTTTATATGGGATGCTGTAACATGCAGTTGTACAGCACTGCTCATTCTTAATTTGGGTATCTGCTCTCTGTATTCTAAAAGTAGTAATAAGACTGCGTCATTTCTAAAATAATCCGTCTTGTATATCTTGTGTAATGCTGATGACGTAGCTAAGTCGGAACCTGAACTCAAAATTTCGAGAAGTGAAACCTCTCTAACCTAAACCAAAGCCTTCTCTTGATGAGTCTTCATAATAGATAATTGAGACTTTAGCTTCTACTTCTCTGCCGGCTTGGACGCTGCTTCATTCTGCTCTCTGGGAATATGTAAGATAAAAAATATGTAATTCAGCTTTGTAACTTAATTTAGTAATAGCCTCTTAATTCCTCATTTTAATTTGGGTATTTCCTCTCTGTGTTCTAAAAGTAGTAATATAGTTTCTCGACTGCGTCATTTCTAAATCCGTCCATCTTGCATGGCTTGCGTAAAGCAGATGACGTAACTAATTTGGAAACTGAACTCAAAATTTCGAGAACGGAAACCTTTCTAACCTAAACCAAAACCTTCTGTTTGTGAGACCTCCACATTGGCTAATTGCAGGTTTTTGCTTCAGGTCTCTTGCAACCAAGACGCTACTTCGCTTCCGCTCCTAACTCCTTCATTCTATAAAATGTGATACTCTGTACAAAACGTTTCGCGTGCCTATTGCGTATATGATCAGGTTTGACGAAAAATATATTTTCGATAATTAGTTCGTGTCTATCAATAAAAATTATATTCATTTCGGCTACGTCTGTCTACAAGTCTCTTCTTGAGTGCCATCTTCCTAACTACCCAGTAAAGTCACTCTAAGTTAAAAGGCAGAGAACCATCCGTTGCAACTTACTCCAAATCATCTTATTATGTATATATATTGTTATTAATTTTGTATTTAAGTAGCTAATTTTAGTAGAATTATAATTAAAATTGTCGTATTTCCCCTTGCAATGCAGCGCGAGACAAATTTTAAGAAAAAGCTTTGCGGAAAAGTAAAATTACAGGACCACCTTTGCATTTAATTTGAATAAATCAGTATCTCGTTAATTTGTATTGAAATTGAATAAATCTAAATGATCACTATGTAACCGTAATTCCATCTTCTCATAGCTTTTCAGAAATCTCGAGAAGCAGAAATTACTAGAAAGATCCCGCGCGACCAGTTAAAAACTTTTTAAGGCCAAATAAAGAGCACCTCAAGCAAGTACCGTTAGCTTCTGTTGTTATTGTTGCGAGTTTAGGTGAGATCGGATTAGCTTTCTGTTTGCATTGCGCTGTATTTTAACGCTTTTAGTAGTTTGAAGTATAACTACTGATATTGCGTGATATTGTGAATACTTATTACAAATATCTCTGAGGAAAATTCCAGCGTTCTGTTACATTTATTTTGATAAGAATAAATTTTATTAACCTTTTATCGGACTAGTGCATTCAGTCTATTACGAATCCATACGCACGCAACAATATATACATGTAACATAAAAATATCTATAATGTTTTTAATCCTAAATATAAGGAAAATAATGATGTGTTATCTATGAAAAAACAAGGTTTATACAAAATTGTACTTCCAGTGTCTTTTCGTAGTAAGTTATTTGAAAAATTATTCTTGTCTGCTGGCGAATTATTTGCTTTTGCGTAGAAACTCTAATTTTAATTGTAAAAATTGTTTTTTTAATTCTTTAAACTGCATTTGGTGTTTTATGTTTTTGTATATCTTTTAATTTTTAATGAATATATTTTGAGGTTTTTATGCATTTTTGCCTTGACACGAATTGGCAATCTCCGTCAGATTTTTTAACCCTCTGACCGGCCAGGGGTTTCGCTAAGAAAGCACAAATTTCCCAAAACTGCTACCAGAAAAATTTATTATCTTTATTTAATGTAAAACATTTTCTGGTATTTTATACCTGGATTTATGTATTTTTAATATACTGCCTTAATTTCTTTGATATATTTTAATATGCACGTATATATACGTTCGTACAGATGTCACAAAGAATATTCTAGGCCGTATATATACGGCCTTGCCGGTTAGAAGGTTTTAGAGATATTGGAATTTCCATTTTATTCAAGAAGCTGATAATAAGTTCGTTCAGTAATTCTTCAGAAGAATGATTTTGTAAAGTATAAAATTTTCTCATATCATTAGTAATATGTTTACATACATAATTACCTATATCTGCTGATGTGTATCTGGTTCTTCTAAATGTTTATTATCAGCCATACTAATAGAGTAATTTCGAATGGTCTAAAATAGAAATGTAACGGGCCCTTAGGCATTGCCTAATCTTGTGTACGTATAGCTGAGCTAATGTACTGTAGGTTCTGATTATCCACACTCCCTCCCAAAAGTCATGAACTTTCAGGTAGTTAAAGGGCATTGGTTAACTTGTTGGCAGCTTTGAAGAGAAAGTTTGTTTGGGTATCCTTGTCTTTGTTTCAACTATGTATTCTATTGGACTAACGCTATATGTTCTTTTCCCATATAGCACATGCATACCCTGCAAAGAAAGTGGTGATTAATAATAGAACTAAGAAGTTACAAAAGTGGTTTAGCAGGAAACATTCTAAGAGCAGATTGGTAGCCTGCTAAGCTCAGCGATAAGCATGAAAATTTAACAAATTCTGTGGTGCGACGTTAAAATCTGAATTCTTTCAGATTTTTTTTTCTTTCTTTTTTCCCCCTATTTTTTTCTTATTGGGAAAGTTCGCTTGATACACATTTAGAGATGTGAAACTGTACTGTATACTTCTAGATTAAAATGTCTTAAAATTTGATTCTCTTCAGCATATACAAGGAAAAACTTATTTTTTGGATTCAGTGCTAACACAGTCGAGTAGGTTTAATCTGGAATGGACGCATGCAAGCGTGTGGGTTAATATTTAAACTGCGAATCTTCGCCTAAGTTTCTCTTCTGAAATCCATAAAGAAATATCATTCATTTGTACTTATTCTGAGCAGTTCTTTGCAACAGATGTTTCCTTTCAGATAGAAAATTATAATAAAGATTGGTATCTACACTCTTTTTCGTTCAGGTGGAAAATTCTGGAAGATTATTTTATTTATTTTTTTTTTTATTATTTGAGGGGCATTCGATTTCTTCTTGGTCACTGAATATAGCAGTAAATGCAATTTGCCGTCCTTTATTAAAATAAATGTTTTGCACTAAAAATGTATGGATAAATATTCCTAACAAGTATTAAGTGAATAATAATAAATTTATTGTTAATTATTAAGTGAGTATTAATCATTAAGTGCCTAGTAATAAATTTATCATTAATTATTTTTTGAATATCAATCATTAATTATAAAGTGAATACGTTTATTATTAAGTGCATATTAATCATTAATTATCAAGTGAAAAATAATAAATTTAGCATTAAGTACGTATTAATGATTAAGTGACTAATAATAAATTTATCATTGAGTGTATATTAATCATTAATTATTAACTGAATAATAATAAGTTTATTATTAATTATTAAGTGACTATTAATCATCTCTCTACTTAGGCAGACAGCCCTTATTAGTCCAAAGGGATTTATTTAGTCCCGAAGGACTATTACTTTCGTTTTGCGATTTTGCGTCGATTCACTCTGATTGCCCGTTTCACTTTTCAAATTGTCGCCACTAAATGTTATCGCTCTGCATTAAGATTTAAATAATCTGCATAAATGTATGCATGTTTCTCGCATTGTGATAAAACCTAGAGCCATCGAATTTTGAATGACGTAATCCTACTGCGAATATGGGCATCTGGAAGCCCTAATTTTGAATTTGAAATTTGCTTTATTATCGATTTTATGTTTTGTAACATTTCAACGAAATTCTGATTAACAAACTAAATGATTTCAAAGCGAGCAATGGCAACACTGTACGGAAAAAAAAAACATTTTTATCTCCAGCGCACGAGACTTACGGAAATTCTAAAGATATGTTCATTTTAAAATGATTTTGCGATATTGATTTTGAACTGAATTTTATGGTTTGAGTACGTAGTACATGATATTTAATAAAAAAAAAGGTACCACATGAAACGTTAAAAAAACGCGCCTTTGGACGTAATTTAAAATCTGAAATCTTTCAGATTTTTGTATCTTTTTGTTTATTTTTTTTTATCGCCGGACCCTTTTTTTTAATAGCCGTCGACCTTACGCCACTACAAGGGCTGAAAGTGGTAGCCATTTTATTATAGAAGCATCTAATAGGCGGCTACCCGTTTCCTTCTATGAACAGACGGACAGTTACAACCAGGGAGTT
>KK121215.1:206458-245718 GCA_000611955.2 Stegodyphus mimosarum
GACTATAAACTAAAGGAAAAACTGCTGGTGAAATCACAGATATGATTTTAACGAAATTAGAAAATGACGGTTTAGATATAAAAAATTGCAGAGGACAGGCTTACGATAATGCTGCCGTCATGGCAGGAAAGCACAGCGGTGTTCAAACTCGTATTAAAGAAATAAATCCAAATGCAGAATTTGTAGCATGTACAAATCATTCTTTAAACCTGGCATGTTTCCACGCAGCTTCTACAGCTATCAATTCCATCACATTTTTTGGAACTATCAAACAGTTGTTTTCGTTGTTTTCTTCTTCCACTCATAGATGGAATGTTTTACTTTCTGTCACTGGTCAAGGTGTTAAACGCAGTGTAGAAACTCGCTGGAGCGCTAGAGCTGCCGCGGTAACTATAGTAAAAAAACATTTTTTTTTACATTTTAAGCGCTTTGGAAAAATTGACATCTGAAGAAGAAAATAGTAAAACGAGATCAGATGCTGGAATATTACTCAATTCTATGCAATCTTTTTCTTTTCTATGTTACCTTCATTTATGGGAACCCGTCCTTTTGGAAATTAATGACGCTCAAAAATACCTGCAAATAAAAGGGTTAAATGTCCACCAATGCCATATAAAACTAAATTCTTTGCAAACACATTTCATGGAACAAAGAGATAAGCTAGTACAAAACGCTGTTATAGCAGCCAAAATAATTTGTGAAGAGTTGGAGATATCGACTGAGCGTCGAGTTAGAAGGAGAAAAAATATGAGTGGGGAAAATTCGCGAGACGTGGGGCTATCCTTAGAAGAAGAAGTACGAAGAGAAATGTTTTCATCTATGGACAGAATTATAAAGGAAATAAAAGAACGCTTCGATCAGTTGCATGGCCTTGTAAGAAAATATTCGTGTATAATACCGTGTAACCTACTAAATGAAGAATTTGAATGTCAAATAAATGACTTGATTGACATTGATAAAGAACAGTTCCATATTGAAAGAAAAAGGATCCAGGTTTTTATGGCTGTACCTACACTAAAAGAAGAGGCAAAACATTGGAAAAACGGGGAGAAGGGCCCTCTTGATCTGCTAAAATTTATTCAGCAGTATAGGTTGGAAAATTCTGTTCCCAACATTGTAATTTTGTTAAGAATTTTTTTAACAATTTCAATCAGTGTCGCTAGTTGCGAAAGAAGCTTCTCAAAATTGAAGTTGATAAAAAATTATCTTCGTTCTACAATGAGTCAATTAAGACTACAAAATCTTGCAATATTGTCAATAGAACAAGAAATTACAAATAATATAAATTTTGAGAGCATTATACACGATTTTTCTAGTATGAAAGCTAGAAGAGTAGATATTATATAAATATGTTTACGAGTGCATACAAATATGTCTAAAAAAATTTACTCTGTGTATTAATTAATATTGATTAAATAACTTAATAATTTATTTATGTGTATTAATTTATAAAAACCACTATTTGATTGACTTATAATAGAAAGGGCGGCAAACTGGAGATCGCCCCGGGCGGCAAAAGTTCTAGGTACGCCACTGGATGTTACATTTTTCATTGGTATATTTTTGACATTTAGCTTACTATTAATATCTTTGGAAGTAGTGGTGCTTACTAATGATTTACAGAACAACATTCCTTCGGCAAAATCAGAATATCTTACGTAAGTACGGCCTCGCTGTCTCATCTTGTCCCTTAAACTCTGGACTAGTCCATTTTCGAAGTGCCCCCCTCAACAATCGAATAGACCCCCTTTGGGACGTGGGCCCCACGTTGAGAAACATTGGTCTAGAAGAAAGTTACAAGCATTGAGTGGCATTCTGCTGCGATGATTAATATGAGTATATGACGCAGGAAAACATTTTTTTATATATTACAAAAATGCTATATATATTCGTAACAATTATCGTTTAGTTTGATTTTATTTAATTGTGCCAAAGCAAGCGAGAACCATATGCCTAAGGAAAGCGACGCCTTCGTGGAGAATTTTCCAAAGGAAACTGGCTCGTATACACTTTGCACAAAGAAAAAACCACAAAAACGCAGATGCAGCCAGCCCGTTCGCCTGGAATCGAAGCCAGGTCGGAACTACTAGTGTTTAGCGATTTTACCGCTTGGCCGCTGGTGAGCCCGTAACACTTATTTATTGGATATATTATAAATTATGCCAGCTAACTGTATTACCAAATAGTTATGTTATTTTAAAATAATCTTTAGCCTTTTTTTAATTTCCTTTGGCGGACATTAGCCATTATAGGCGTTGGCCACCACCAGAGGTGGAAGCCATGGTCACTTTATGACGGAGGGATCTAATAGGTGGGCCACAGTTGGCCCCTATGAAAGGACAAAAAATTTACATCCATGTCTTCTTCGGGATTCGAGCCCAGGCTCTTCGATAGAGCTGTCCCAACAACAAACCACTTTCCCGTCTGCGCGGCATAATATTAAAGTATAATTTATTGAGATGTATATTCCTTTCAAATAGCCGAGTTTTTAAGCGAATGTGGTTAAAACTGGAAAATAAATTAAAGTCGTTAGTGACATCGAATGGCAATATTCGGAACTGGTTATTTGCCAAGTTTCAAAGGGCAGCTGTCTGAAACTGGCGGCCAGCGAGCCACATGCGACCCCCGAAACAGTTTTACATGGCCCGGGAACACATTTCTTTACAAATCAAATAGCGTTGCTACGACTTTAATCATTATGGAAAGAATTTGAAAAAAGGTCTGAGAAGCTAATTTTTGACTCCAATTTTTTTTGTAAGCCCATAATTGACCTTAGTCTCGAATGGGATAGTAGTCTTGAATCAGCATTTTGAGTTGAATCGCTATAAACGGCAAATCATTAATTTTAGCCTCCAATTATTATCGCCCTATATTGTATTTAAAGAAATTAAATAATGAACAATCTGCATTAATATATATGCATGCTTCTCACACTGCGAAAAAACAACGGTACCTAGAAGCATTAAATTTTGAATAACGTAGTCCTCCATCCGAAGATGGGCACCTGGAAGCCTTGGAATTTCGAATTTCTTTTATTGCCTATTTTACTTTTTGTAAAACTAACAAAAGGATGATTCGCAAACTCAAACATTTCAAAGCGAGCAGTGGTAACACTGTACAGAAAAAAAACATTTTTTATCTCCGGCGCGCGAGACTGTCAGTCGGAAATTCTAAAGACATGCTGTTTTTAATAGTTTGTGATTTTGCTATTGAATGGAATTTTATGTAGAGTAAGCGTCAAGAACGTGGTATTTAATAACTAAAATAAACACACAAAATGTTAATTATAAAAGAGACGAAAAAAGTATTTTAAAGCCATCGTAGTAAGAAAACTGAACAACTGCTATCATGAACTGAGAAAAGACTGGAGAAAGAAACAGAAAAATGTATGCCAGCACTTAACGCTACATCGGGAATTCTAAACGTATAGTGCGATACTATTTTTAAAATTTTTATAATTTCGCTGTTGATTTGTATATGGCGTTAAGTGCGAAGAAGATTATGCTTAATAATAACGCTAAAAAGTCAAAAAAAAAAGAATGGGTTAGTAGGCGGAAGTGTAACAGCAGACTGGTAAACTGCGAGCAGTGCGAGAACGTAGAAAACATTAAGAAACCCTTTTGGGTGACCTTTGAAATCTGAAACCTTACAGATTATTTCCCCCATTTAGTATGGCTCATTCTACGGGAAGTGGAGAAATGTCTGCAACGTCGATTCCGTGGGATTGTTATCTTCAATGGTATATGCATTGAAGGATCTTCCATCGTTAAATTATATCATCATGAAGTTACAGAAGCTCCTAAAGCCGTATTTCCTCACGCATTCCTCCTCTTTTTCTATCTAGCTGTATCGCCTGAAAACCGAGAAGGGAAACACATGCGAGTTATATCCGTAGAACGCGGTTGCAGAAATAATCATTGATCAGTACTATTAATATGAAAATATTATTTATGCATCTACATTCCCATAAAAATATATAGTAATATTAACATTACGATATCTGAAGGACATTGAACCGATATCTGACGCTAAATGAGTCGGACACGCCTCGTTGTTCGCGACGTGTCCGCTTTAATTATTTTATAAAGCGGCTGGGACACTTTAATTAGTAAACCTCTACTGTAGTTCACAAGAGAGACATGGGAGACAGGAAAATGAAAAGGGAAAAGCAAAAGACACGAATTTCTGAATATCAAACATATCAGTAAATAGAATGCTACAATGAACTGGAACGTAAATAACAGAAGTAAGGTGAAAAACAATTTCTGGAAAATTTCTTAAGTATGAGAACACCTGTTTCGCTCGGGTGACCTAACGAAGAATCTACAGAAAATGTTTCAAATAACGCTTGCAAGAAAAAATAAAATGGATAAAATACTAATACAATATTACAAATACAAATTGAATGCACTGAATAAAAATAATAATAATCAAAGGAATACAGTTTACCAATAAACTAGCCGCAGAGAAAAACTACGTACAACAGAGGAAGAGGATAATTATGCGAATTTTTTTTTTTTTTTTTTTTTTAATTTTCAGAGCTTAGCGCTTTAAAGAGAAAAATAAGCGGAGAAATATTGTAGTTACATAAATCGTCACAAAAGGAACTGATCTCTCCAAAAATTATATTGCATTTTGAAAAACGGCTGAAAGGTGCAGCTCTCAAAGATCAATAGACAACAAACCGTTGCTCTGGCTCCGTCGTGTCAAATGAGAATCTCCAGGACGCTTTAAAAAAGGATACCGATAAAATCATGAAATATGAGGCTTGTTTTCTTAGAGTTATCAATAAAATTTCTGTCATTAAAAATTCGGGTGAACTGCAGATTGATCATATCCAAAATTAAACAAATACGTAGTAGGTCATGTACAAATTTTCACTGCGTAAAAAAAAAATGGGGCAGTTGTATATCTCCTGTTCTACTCGGCCGATTGACGAAATTCAAATTCGTTTTCCATGTCTCGAAAGCGCGACTTAGGATAGATATTAATTAGATTTATATATACCTTTGCTCTAATATAGGTATTTTGACACAAAATGGGACTTTTTCTGAAATAACATGCCAATGTTTTTCCAGATTTCGATTCTACGACTCAAGTTATGCCTAAATATTAAATTTTGTAAAATTTGGCGCGAAATTTATGAAGAAATTCAAAGTTTTAACTTGGCGAATGTTTTTCAGTTTGAGTCGAGAATAA
Organism: Stegodyphus mimosarum; assembly: GCA_000611955.2. Lineage (NCBI taxonomy): Eukaryota > Metazoa > Arthropoda > Arachnida > Araneae > Eresidae > Stegodyphus > Stegodyphus mimosarum. Next base: position 211,658 of record KK121215.1, read on the forward strand.
TTTACTTGGCGAACTTCTTAATATGTGGCAACCTATTTTTCTTCCTTTCCATTCTGCAGACGAGGAAAAAAAGTCACATTGTTCCTGCCTTTTTACATTGTGGATGAGAGGAAAAAAGTCATATCGTTCTGCTTTCAAGTAATTTTAACAATGTGCATAAACCACATTTACGTTATTATCGCTTTCAACAAACATGCCAAATTCCAATACGCGCCAATATATAAATTCACGTATATCTTCGGAAATTTTGAATAAAAAGCTCTAAATTTTTGCAAGTATGCTTAGAAATACATTTACTTTAAGATGACTGTAAAACTTTTTTAGGTTATAATTCAACTTTTTTCGAAAAATTTATAAAAATTTTTTAAAAATGGAAATTTTTAAAAATAAATCATAAAAAATGGGTGAATTTTATTTGGAATGAACCTAAATTTCGAACCTTGTAAGAAGGAATCAAATACGTTTCATAAAAAAAAGAGATCTTAATAAATACATACCAAATTGAATTAACATAGAGGAGCTAAAGTTTTGAGAGCTAATTTTTTAAAAACTACTCGTACGATTTTTACAAAACTTGGCAGTTTGGCATAAATTGAGTCGTAGAACCGAAATATGGAAACAAATTGGAAAATTTCAGAAAAAGTCCGATTTTGTGTCAAAATACCTATATTTGAACAATGCTATAAATAAATCTAATACATATCCTAAGTCGTGCTTTCGAAACATGAAAAATGCAATTTGAATTTTTTCAATAGGCTCAGTAAAAGTGGAGATATAGAACTGCCCCCCCTTTTTTTTCCGCAGTGTACATATCATTGAAATTTACTTGTTCATGCTTGATCTCCTAGCTAAATAGGTCGATGATAAAAAAAATCTGATGTAGGCACCACATGGCTTCCTTGTTGAACAAAATTTAAAGTTTACTTCTGCTCACACTGGCAAAAAGGCAACAACTGACTTGATTTCCTATTATACTACTTAATGTAGAAAGTGGCGGCCGCTTTAGGCCTAGCGCCACTTAAAATATTAAATTATTTATAATTCTACAACTATTGCATGCAAATTAACTAAAGGCATGAAAATCCTAAATGGAACATAAGAACAACATATTTCAATCACTTTTAAAACAAAAAGTGCACAATTTACCAGAACAAAAAACTGAGCTCACTAAGCCAGATAACTAATGGGGAATATGTATATATTTATATGCGTTTATTGCGACCAATTGCAATGACAATGGGGTGAAGCAGCCCATATAAAAAATTTAAGTGTTCTGTAAAATTTCCTCTATTCCGACCATATGTATAGATGTCACGCAAAAAATCATTCAAATGGATTCCAGAGCGATCAAAATGGATATTTTTGTCGAAAGACGATGCCCGAAATTTTGTCCGATTACAATGCAAGCAAGTACAAGCAAGTACAAGCAAGTAACAGGCGAACTTATACCTCTAAAGTTTAATATATGGTCATTAATATGGTCAAGAGCAAATAGTGAAAGTAAAATTCAGTATTGAAAATTGCAAAATTCTTCAACAGATAGAAATAAACTGAATAAATTAAATTTCAAAATAGAAACGTCGAGGCAGTCGCACAACATCAGTTCTTGAAACTAGCACTGAAAGCTTTGAGCTAAGCTTAAAATTCCAGCTTAAATATTATATAACTTTTTCCAACGTATTTTATAAATTCTGGTGAAGGAAGGTTAAAAGATGGAGATTTTCTAGTATTTTCTCTGAAATCTCGATCATTCATCTTAGATGGTTTGCTAAGCTGACAATTCAAGACAAAAAACCCAGGAAATTTGGGAATATTTCTTTCGCCTATGTTGGAAGACTTTTCCAGAAGATTTTGAAAGCAGAATATTACCTATTTTGCTGAATCTATTTCCAAGCCTTCAAGAATTGCACGCGTTAAACTTTACAAACATTAATATAATAAAATAATTTCACGCGTGACCATCCAAAAATGTTACTGAATCTTAAAATAATGGAAAATATAAAAAAATCTGATGTGGACACCACATAACTTCTATATATGTATATACATGTGTATATACACCATGTACACACATTTTTTGCTACTTTTCATTTAAACTTATTAAGTTTCAATAGAGATATATTTCTCATTCCATTAAGTCAGTTCTCACTTCGCGGCAAGGCAAAAATACCCTCTTTGGTATGCTAAAAACAACTTGATCGAGCATACGAATGATCAAAGTTTCAAGGCAAATGAGCAGAAATTGCGAGCATAGCACACATTTCTAGTGCACAATTCGCAAAGTATTAAATCAGTAACAGAGGCGGAAAATTTATCTTTTTTTTGTTGTTGCTGCCATTGTAATTCCGTAAAGAAGCAACTAAAGATGTCATTACGACGATATCGAAGACCTTACAGACAACTAAACGATTTCGAACGTGGTCGCATTGTAGGGTTGCGTGAAGCTGGGTGGTCATACCAAGCAATAGGCCGCCACTTGCAGCGTACAGACACTGTTGCGCAAAGATGTTGGCAGCAATATTTGCTACAAGGAAATTGCCGACGAAATGAAGGCTGTGGAAGGCCAAGAAGCACAAATGCGAGGCGAGGTAGGATGATTGTTCGCCAGGCCCGAACCGCCCCAGCGGTATCATTGTCGACTATTCAACGCATTACAGCAACGTCTATACCTTCCTTGGTACCGTCCATCATCTCAGGGCGCTTGTCTGACGCGGGGTTACGCTCACAGAGGCCTTTAAGACATTTGCCTTTGACCCCACAACATCGGCGGAGTCGTATGGACTAGTTTCGCAGCCGATCATTATGGCTGCCATCAAACTGGCATCATATAGTATTCAGTGATGAATCACGCTTCACTCTTGAAGCAAAAGACCACGTGTTCGTGTCTGGAGAGGATGAGGCAAGCGGTCCTAATCAGCCTTTGTTTTACAAAGGCCTACAGCCATAACCCACTCCTGGTGTGATGGCTTGGGGCACTGTTTCTTATGATAGCAGGTAATCTTTAACTATCCTCCGTACATCTTCAACAGCTCAACGATATGTTGATTTCATCCTGCGGCCTGTTGCGTTACCCTTTGTGGCACATTATCCTGAAGCCATTTTCCAATAATATAATGCCAGGCCACACACCTTGAGCATGTCTGGGCATGGTAGGCCGCCAGATTCATGGTGCTTCGATTTTTTGCAAAAGAATGTATATAAAAATTCAAAACAACTTCATTAAAAATTGTAAAATACAGAAAAACATAAAACATCAAATACAGTTAAAAATATAAAAAAAAGAAATTCTTACGATTCAAATTAGATTTTCTACGCAAAAACAGAAAATTCGGACAGCGGACAGGAAGGCAGATATTTCGGTGCACAAAATTGAAAGTTTACTTTTGGTGCCAATTGAAAGTATAGAAACTGATTTAATTAACTATTCTATTGAACTTCAAATGCAAATAAATGGCCGCTCATCAAGTTTAACTCCCCATTTTAAAATTTTTTATAATTCTGCAACAATTGCATGCAAGTTAATTAAAGGCATAAAAATCTTAACCACAACATAAGAACCACGTAATTCAATCACTTTTAAAGCAAAAAATGCACAATTTACTAGCATGAACTAAGCTTACGGAGTCAGGTAACAGAGCGGGAATATATATATTTATTTAAGATTGGTGGAGCCGATTGCAACCAAAATAGGAGGTGCACAACTTCATGTTATCAGCAGTTCCATATACAAAATTTCAATGTTCTACGAATACTTGTTCTTGAGTTTTGCGAAATACATACATACGTATGTACAGTCGTCACGAAAAAAATCTCTTCTGATTCCACTTAAAATCCATTTTACAATCTTTTTTGGCAAGAAAAGTCCTTTATCCTGTCCGTTCGTACAGATGTCACACAAAAACTAGGTCACATGGCTTCGAGAGCGATTGAAATCCATATTTTCGGTTAAATATGGTACCTAAATTTTTCGCTATTACAATACTTCCTATTATAATACAAGGAAGTAAATATGTAATCATTTTTAAAATAGCAAATCATATATAATAAAAAAGCACAATTAAAAAAAATTAACTTGCAATCAGAAAATTTCAGATTACCTTCTTATAGGTCGGAGAGTTGCTATTCAGTTAATAAAATATTTAAAATTTAAGAAATAAAATAAATGGTTTGATTTTAAGAATTGCAGTATCCAGTCTTCGTACATGTCCAGTTTAAGGCCTAAATTAATCTGTTAGCTAATTTGTTAAGATTAGATTCAGGAATACATGATTTAAATAATAAAATTATATTTTCAAAACAAGCCCTTAAAAAAACAGCAAACCAAATGGAATCTTTCTATTATATTATTTTATCATAATTTATCCCTAGGGAGATACTTTCGCTCTTTTTCATTAGAGGTGTACTTTAATTATTCAATATGTAACTACGCCTTTATTTTCCCTAGATCTCTCGCGCAAGAAAATTGCAACAAACATTTGCAACACATACCTTTTATTTTGCCGCGATATGAAATGTGCTTGATAATATGTTTATCATTTTTTCTTTAAAACAATTAATAGATAAAGTAACAGACAAGAAAATGTTAATTAATTTTGGATATAAAATTATCATGTTCGTGACTTTTATTTTTTTAGGGATCCATTATGATTAACCTAAGTTACAAATGGTTAGTAAAAAAATTTAAATTCATTTGTTGCACATGCTTTTTATTTTGCCGGGATATGAAATGTAATTGATAATATGTTTATCACTTTTTGTTTAAAACAATTAATAGATAAAATAACAGACAAGAAAATGTTAATTAATTTTGGATATCATAAAATTATCATGTTCGTGACTTTTCTTTTTTTAGGGATCCATTATGATTAATCTAAGTTACAATATGGTTAGTAAGGAAATTTAAATTCATTTGTTCTTAGCTAGGGCAAATGGGACAAGTAAACTATTAACTTTCTTTAGTCGTGGAGTTTTAGCTCTCCTCGTTGCAGATAAAGGATACGACGCATCGAAGAAATTAAGTGAAAAAGTCAGTTAAAAAACTAAATTCATGTTCTAGTTATCATTTAAAAGGAAACTGCATTTATCATTTCACACATTCATAAAAAGATCTTCGATCGTTTCCGATCTAGCAATATTTTAAAATTAATTTTCTCGTCCTATTTTTGAGAGAAATAATAATCCACAAAGACTAAGGACTCATCTGACCTTTTTAAAATTCATTTCGATGTCTTATCCTACTTCTCTTCGCACGCGTAGACGAAGTCGGAAATTAAACTGTAAAAAGCTATTCCAAAACTAAAATAAATTGTTTCTTCTTCGAATCAGAAAATGCATAAACGTTTTGTGCCGTAAGCAATTTCACTTTCGATACAAAATGATTTCGTACGGATAGAATTACTAACATAAATTATTTTTCTCCGCAGCCGCCTCCAAAAAGTGAAAAAGATGAAGATGACATAGAAGCGTAAGTATCGATTTTTCTGTATTTAACTTTTCCTTTAGATAAAATACTCATGGTTTGATATCAGTGTCGTTAGTATTATTTAATCTCCTTACAGAATATTATTCTGTATTATGTACCAATGGTAATAGAGTAGTTCATTGTATTATGCGTTACATGAATTATGTATGCATTCTTACATTATTGCAATAAATTCTTCGAAACGATTATAAGAATAAATATTAAATTTCATTTTTAATTTAATTGCAAACGAATATCGGCATTTTCTAATCTGTTGTATAGACTTCAATCAGCTCTTAAATTTCATGCTTTTATTGTCACAGAAAAGGTAGTTTCGTTTTCGCTCGATAAAGCTGTAAAAAAGAGTCTAGGAAATTAGAACATTTTTTTTTTCTTTGTTAACATTAAATTTTTTATAAGTTGGAGTTTTCAAACTCTTCTCTATTCTTTGTTTAACTTTTGTTTTCTTTGTTTTGTTTAAATATATACTGTAAATAGTTTGGTTTGTATATTTTGGAGATTCAATACTTGATAAATTAATCAAGATATTACCTAAATAGCTGGCAACACGTATCCAATCTTTGTTTTTTTAATTCATTTTTTTTCTAATTTTAGGAATTTTTTACATTACTAATATTTTTTTTTATTTTATGAAAATTATTTATCTTGCGTCTTTCTCATTTTTATTCTTAAATGTAGCAAACTTATAACATTGAGATTTAAACAACATAAAAGGGCTTTTATTTTTAAAAATGTGACACAATTATATTCTAATATGTTTTAATGTATTCCTTAAATGATTTGTAAAGTTCCTTAACGTTTACGTCAAATCAAAGATCAGGTTAGTTATAATAAAGGTATAATTGTTAACATTATAGAATATATCACCGATACGAAAATCACAAATTTTCGTACGCTTCTCTTGAAGCGAACAGTGTCCTATCCTTTAAATCTTGAAACTATATCCACTACATTTATTTGAAATTTTAATAAAAAAACGCAATAATGGTGCACTAGAATCAGGTCAACACTCGATACAGCCAAGACTCGTTTATTTTTTCTGAAACGATTTCAGTTTTAAAAGAACTGTGAGATAGTTACATTTCTGGTTCATCTTAACTGTATATACGCATAAATTACTAGAAAATTGCAAATGTCATTTATCTTATCTGGACGTATGAGCAAATTAAAAAGTTAAATTTCTTATTTACTTTAATTAGTCGTTTTCATAAATGCGAAATCACCTTATAGAGTCATTAGGTATTTTTTTAAAGCAGAAGGGAGGGAAAATGAGCAGTGCTCTCGCCGGGACTCGAACCACGGACTTCTAGAGTACGCGCCGAGTGTGCTGACCACTACAACACGAAGGTGTGCTAAGAAGGTAGGAGAAATATCTTATATACTCCCCTTTTAAAGGGCGACTGGCGATTAGGGGACCCAGCCGCAAAATCCTGGTGTTAGAGAATCATCATCCACCACCTTTTAGTTCGGGCGCCACTGTAGAAACATTAGGTATTTTTTGAAAGCAGGAGAGATGAAAAATGAGCAATGCCCTACGCGCCGAGTGTGCTGACCACTAAACCACGAAGGCATGCTAAGATGACGGAAGAAATACCTTATAACCTCAGTTCGTAAGATGGCATACCTCTATTAATAAAATGTATCTATAGATCTATTGGCTTATATGAAAACGTCAAGAAATGTGGGAATAATTATGAAAGTTTTCAAAGCAAATGCTTTGCCTACCGTAGTAAATGTATTCTTTTTTCGCTTTGTTACCATGGTTTCTCTATAAATATACACTTTTTTTTTAGTTCCCAGTTTCTTTAGGTTACGTTAGGTTATTTTAATATGGCAAAACACACGAGGATATCTGTCTAAGAGGCTGGTTGCCTTCGGGGAGGAAGTTCTAAGAGAAACTGGCTTATATTCAGATTACACATGAGGAAACCACGGAAAACAACAACGCAGCAAGCCTTTAGACTGGTATCGAACACAGATCGAACTCCTAGCATTCCGCGATCTTGAATAGCATGCAGCGGTACTCGTTTCAAAATATTCATTTTAAATGTATTGCAGAGTCATTAGGTTATTTGAAGCAGCAGACATAAAAAATTAGCATTGCACTAACAGGGACTCGAATACACGACGAGTATGCTACCGTTACACCACGAAGGCATGAAAAGAGGAGGGAGAAAATTCCTTATATACTCCCCCTTTTAAAGGGCGACTGAGGATTAGGGAACCCAGTCGGCAAATCCTGGTGGTGAAGAATCGTCATCTACCACCTTTTTAGTTCGGACGCTATTGTAGAGCCATTAGGTTATTTAGAAGCAGAAGACATGAAAAATGAGGAATGCCCTCGCCGAGACTTGAACCTGCATCTCTCGAATACACGCCGAGTGTGCTACCTTTACACCACAAAGGCATGCAGAAAGGAGGGAGAAAATGCCTTATATTATTATAAGCACTTAATTTGTTTTAATTAAAAAAATTAAATTATGTGTTATTCAATCGCCCAATGAAATTTAATTTTTAATAAAAACGATCGGGGGCAAACATATTTTGATGTTGGTATTAATTTAGAAAACCAGTTTTGATACATGGATAATTACACTTGATTAAACATAATCCAATATATCGTATTACAGACCTTTATATTAAAACAAATAATAAGATTATATTGGAATAACAAATTATATTTTGTTCATAAACGATTTCAGCCGGAAGTTATACCTTACTTAAAGCTCGTTGCCATTTAAAACATAGAATTATTTTTTTTCTCCGTAATTTTATTTACTGATATGTAAGAAGGAATAGTTTCATCTTTTGACTGCTATTTCCTTACAGTAGCATATTTTCTCCCTGATAATATGTTGTAAGGATCTTAAGTTCGACTAACGTTTATTTTATTTTAAAACTTTACTATCATCTTTTGTTTCCCACTTCCGTTCAGAATTAACGCGTGATTATGTTTAGGCAAATTGTACTTGCTAACGCTTAAGTTTTTAAGTTGAGGCTTTTTGTCAAGAACAGAGCAGAAGGAGAGAGAGTGAGCCATCTTGCCACGAGTCTTCACGGGAGCTTGCCATCAGTTACTGTCCGCCTTTAAGGCTAGAGGTTTTAATCCTCTTAAAAGCTAAAGACGTATTGTAGTTGTCCGTGGTTTGCGTACTACAGGCATAGTAATTTAAAAGGCCAGTCTTAGTGTTAGTCATCTGTGTAAAATATATAAAGTTAGGTCTTATTTAAATTTTATTTAGTTAGTATTCTTATATTTTTAAGTTCAGACTACAAGTGGTTGGTCTTTGTATTCCGGAGTGCGGGAACGACTGCGAAGCGAAGAAAAAAATAAAGGGTAATTTTAACACTTCTCATCTTGTCGTCTTTGCTACTCCATAGGATATAATTTACAGTCAACTCACTGTCCAATCAGGACACGTTATGTTCCTCAAGCAAATAAAAAAGAAATACGATTCCTGATAAAGTTAAGAAAGATAAATATTACTTTAAGGTGCAGTATTTTTACGGAAAACATAGGCGAAAATAAAATATCTTGTTTAGTTGTAAGTATAGAATTCAAAGGCTTCTTCTTCAATAGTGAAACGGTATTGCTAATCGCAATCACTTCTTGCTTTTGTAAAGCAAGTTATAATAGTGATGAAAGTCTACAAAGCTATAAGATTGAATTGTTTAGTTAGTGATAAGAGGAAAACACATTAGTTGAAAAGTAGTCCTGAATGGAACTTCTACTATAGCGGACTCCAGATTAACTACTACTTCAATTCCGTTTTCTTTGATCCTATCTCTTTCTAGCGTCTTTCATAGTACCAACAGCTCCTAAATTATTCTATAGTATCTAGAACCAGCCCAAACAACGCCAATAAAAGGCATAGAATAAGAATACTTGCGAAGGAATGTAGTGCGGTGACCTTTATTTGAAATTCTTAAAAATTAAAAGTAATCTGTAGAATTAAATTTTAAACTTTAACTCTCCATCTGAACTCCAAAATTTATCACGAAGTCAGCGAAAGTTAGAGAACGCCTTTCGTTTTTATTGCAAACACTTTTTCTGTTTTCTGAATAATTTCATTTTTATCAATTACCATACCTTATTCTTAATTTTAAAATTGTGAACTGCGTATAGTTTATAAATAACAAAGTAAAGAAGTTAAAATTTCCTTTAATAAGTCGCTATTGTTGACAGAAGTTCCAAAACTTTCAGTTTTCGTAGTTTCTTTTTTTTTTCCAAGAAAGGGGAGGATTTACTTTGCATTTCATAAATTATGAAAACATCCTTGTTTTAATGCATGGATAGCCTTAACTGCTAACATCACCACTCCATAATCAGCAATAATGCAATTAAACACGTGTTAGGAATTTTGTACATATGTAAATAATTTTAGTTAAATTATCTGTAAAGTTGTAGTACCTTTCATATAAGGTAAAAAGCTCTATTTGACATTGCGATTAATGGCTGTCTCTTTATATTAGCGAGATATCGCCAAGCTGGAGATGCTTTTGGCGACTAATTTTTGTCGCAAAACGTGGTGACCATTTGGCTGCATTTTGGTCCGGTCCGTGTATAACTATAATTGGAGCTGTAAATGAATAACTATAATAATTGATTCCTATATGCAACTGTAGCCATATCTGGCCCTTATATGTAAACTTTAATCGTTACCTGCCAGTAATTTCGAGAAATGGAAGGTCTAGACATTTCACAGCGGCCGCGAGAAAACTGTATAAGCCCGAAGAGAGCATCACTCCTCCATTGTTAGTTCAGAGCTGACTTCAGAGTATTCAGAGATTCGCCTTTTAGATGCGCTTTGCATTGCGTTGTGTTTAACGGTCTTAGTAGTTTGAAGCCAGAAAGACACATTGAAACCAATTTCTATTCTCTGACGTTTTTAGGATGTTGTTCCTCAAAGTAAAGTAGTTATAAGTACATTGTACTATTTAATTATAATATTTGCTGAAATCATACTTTTACTAGTTCAACTGTTGGGAAAATTACCCGCGTAAGGTAAAATGGCATTAAAGCGTTGCCCGTACATGGAATTATTACTTAATGTATTAGTGCATACATTAAGTTAATTATTCACTAATGCATTATATTACTTAATTATAACATTTCCAAAATGTTACTTTATCAGTGTAAAAGTAGCATAGAAAAATGACTCACATGAAATAAAATATAGTTAAACTATTTCTTGCAAGTGAAATAATACATCGAGTGTGGATAAATTATGTTAATTAATTACTAGTGCATTATAACTAAATCATTTACGGAGTTTGTTGTATCCATTTAACATCTCTGTTATATATCCATTAAACAGGCACTGGATGTAAAAATCTTTCATACAATATAAAATACTTGTCACAGTGTAGCCGTTGATAAACTATATTAATTAGCTATTAATATTATTTAATTATATATTTTGTGAAGTCGTTTTTTTATCTGTTTAACAGTATTGGTTGGAAAAATCTAACTCACAGAACAAAATAGCATTAAAATATTCTCTGTAAGTGAAATTATTAATGAATGCAGTTGAAATAAATTATGTTAATTACAGGAATTTGTTGCTTCCTGATGGTGTTCCCGCAGAGAGACAACACGCGCGTTTCATTGTCAAAATATACCGTGCGGATGGTCTACCAAGAATGAACGCAGGAATCGTGGCAAACGTTAAGAAAGCTTTCACTGGGGAAGCCCGTGATTTGGTCGATCCGTATGTGCAAGTCTCGTTTGCTGGACTCACGGTATGCACTTTAATATTCCGCATATTTAAACTTAATGAAAGTCGATTATAAGAACATTTCGATTGCCATATTTTACATATTTAACATTTGCCATATTGTAATATGGAGCGTTGCCATATGTAATAACGTAATCACATGAATCTGTTCCATAATGTCACGATATGCACTTTAAGATTCCTCATATTTAAACTTAATGAAAGTCGATTATAAGAACATTTCGATTGCCATATAATATGCAGCATCGTTGAAATAACGTAATCTCACGAGTCTGTTTCATAATGTCACGGTATGCACTTTAATATTCCTCATATTTAAACATAATGAAATTCGATTATAAGAAAATTTCGATTGCCATACTTAACATATGTAACATTAGCCATACTGTAATATGCAGCATCGTTGAAATCACGTAATCACATGAATCTGTTCCATAATGTCACGATATGCACTTTAATATTCCTCATATTTAAACTTAATGAAAGCCGATTATAAGAACATTTCGATTGCCGTGTAATATGCAGCACCGTTGAAATAATGTAATCACATGAGTCTGTTCCATAATCTCATGGTATGCACTTTAATATTCCTCATATTTAAACTTAATGAAAGTCGATTATAAGAACATTTCGATTGCCATATTTAATATATTTAACATTTGCCATATTGTAATATGCAACATCGTTGAAATAACGTAATCACATGAGTCTGTTCCATAATGTCACTGTATGCACTTAAATATTCCTCATATTTAAATTTAATGAAAGTCGATTATAAGAATATTTCGATTGCCATGTAATATGCAGTATCGTTGAAACAACGTAATCACATGAATCTGTTCCATAATGTCGCGATATGCACTTTAATATTCCTCATATTTAAACTTAATGAAAGTCGATTATAAGAACATTTCGATTGCCATGTAATGTGCAGCATCGTTGAAATAACGTAATCTCATGAGTCTGTTCCATAATCTCATGGTATGCACTTTAATATTCCTCATATTTAAACTTAATGAAAGTCGATTATAAGAACATTTCGATTGCCATATTTAATATATTTAATATTTGCCATATTCTAATATGCAGCATCGTTGAAATAACGTAATCACATGAGTCTGTTCCAAAATGTCACTGTATGCACTTAAATATTCCTCATATTTAAATTTAATATTTATGTCGATACATATTTAGTCGATTATAAGACATTTACATATTTATATTACATTATTACATATTTATATTACATTATTACATATTTATATTACATTATTACATATTTAAGTCGATTATAAGAACATTTCGATTGCCGTGTAATATACAGCAGCGTTGAAATAATGTAATCACATGAGTCTGTTCCATAATCTCATGGTATGCACTTTAATATTCCTCATATTTAAACTCAATGAAAGTCGATTATAAGAACATTTCGATTGCATGTAATATGCAGCATCGTTGAAATAACGTAATAACATGAGTCTGTTCCATAATCGTACATGCATATGCATTATGGGAATAAAAGATATCTAAAGTATGTCGTTTATGGGAGTAAAAAAAATTGAAAAGAACAACTAAAAATATTATTTTGATTTTTGTGCGCGCAAAACGAAAAATGTTTCTATGAGGCCTCACCTGTGCAATCATCTGAGTTATGATATCGTTTCTTTCCTTAATTTTTATGCAATCATTTTAGAAATTTAAATAACTGCAGTATTGATATTTTTAACAAAGAACTGCTTTGTAAGCGACCTTGTTTAAATGGCATGTAGTTTTTAACAGGTTTCTTCAGAAAGATCAAAAGTACATTAATTTAACAGGCTAAATCTCTCTTTCCTACTAAGAAACAATTTAGTGTTCAAATCTGAAGAAAACTATTTAAATTGTCACATGATGGGAATGTTTCATCAGTTTCTAATTCTTTGGTTTTCACTGTTGTCATTTTAAATATTTTAATCTACATTTTGCGCAGAGATTGTAGATATGAAAGAATCATTCAAACATACACCTCTAGAAATCATTTGTATCAGTTTGGGAATATAGAAAAGTTTTAAATAGGAAAATCCTGTTTAATCCCATTTTACATAAAAAATTCTCATTAATCTTACATCATGAGGGAATTTTACTTGATTTATGAAGCCGCTTGATGGAAATGATTCAAGCGTTTCTCTGCTATCCTTTCAAGCATTTTATGCAGGGAGTGTAGATATGGGAGAATCACTGAAACATGCACCTCCGGAAATCATTCATAGCAGTTTGGGAACATGGAAAAGTTTTCAATAAGAAAATCCAGTTTAATCACATTTTACATGAAAAATTCTCATTAATCTTACATCATAAGAAAACTTTACTTGATTTAAGAAGCCACTTGATGGAAATTATTCATCGGCTTCCACTGCTATCGCTTCATGTATTTTAAACTTATTTTATGCAGAGAGACTAGATATGAAAGGATCACTGAAACACCCCCAGACGTCATTTACATCAGTTTCTGAGTATAGAAAATGTTTCAATCAGAATATCTCAGTTTGATCATATCTCACTTCAAATACCCGCAATAAAATTATTTTTTAAGCATCTGCATTAGACTAACCGAGATTTAGGCAGCTGAGAAGCAATTTTAAAATGATTAGAATGATTTTTAGTGGCAAGCTATAATATTATTGGATCAGTATGAAATATTCTACCTGTTTTGCAGATGAAAATTGCAATCGGATGATTTCAATCATGCATATCAATTAGATGACTGAAATGTTTGAATAATAACGCTTGATACAGCGGAGCATATGAAGGCACACTGAAGATGTAACCGGAGAATTTATTAGTTTTAAATGGCAAGTGATAAAGAACTTTTCACGATAAAATTTCTATCACTGGTTTCGACGATTCGTGTCTGAGACCGAAATTGAGAAGTTGAACTAACTTATGATTCAGTAATTTTTAAAAGGTTCTGGACAAAGCCATAACTTATCACTCACATCCAGTTATCTAGAAGTATTGGAAACGTTGCCAGCATACAAAAGGTCAAAAGATGGATGCAAACGCCTGGGTTTATCACAATATTTCTTCAGTAAATTCTACATGAATTTTCTCTGAGTCAGTGTTAGATAGGAATCGGTATCTTAATGTATTTTCTTTCATAATAAAGAACACTTTATTATGAACTGAACACTGAAACACTTTTGGAATCAGTTATAAAGGAGAAAAGGAAATGAGCATAAAGTAGAATTCCAAGCATCAAAAGACTGCATGTCAAGTCTCAGAACCTGCACCATCCCCCAACAAAAATACCGTAAAGTTTCCAACTCAAAACCTACACAGTGGACCCAAGAAAAGTACCGCACCTGTAATGCTAACTTCATTGAGACTAAATTACTGCGGGGTGTTTGCATATAGCCAAACAATAAATGTTGATCTGTACTTTTAGCAGGTTAACAGAGATAATCATGATATGAAGGAATGTTAGACCTAATTTTGGGTCGTACTAATCCCTTGGCTAAAATTACTAAATTTAAGTTGAGAGGTTTTCAATTTTATCCTACGTGTTTTATCAACTTGGATTCTAGGAACTATAGAGATGTTCTGACAATGAATGATTTTCGATCATTGCAGAATGCTTTGGCTTTCCAAGTCTTGGATGATGTGATGGATGTAAAAATGGCATTACGAAACATTTTGATTCTAACCAGAAATTTTATTGGCTTGGGATAAAACAAAAGGAGCAGAAGTTTTGCACTCACGCATAGATAAAATTTTAAAAATTATTTTAAGCGCCTTCTTTCCTAAAAATGTACTTTTTAGTTATGCTGCTTTAGCTTTCAGGTAATTATACCGCATTTTCTAGCTGTCTTCATGATAGTACTAATTGTGGCAAATGGCAACAATTGTCAAAAAACATTGATATGTTTTCGTACATCTTATAGTAGGTACACTGAGCAAAAAAAAATGGGACAATTCTATATTTCCCGTTCTACTGCGCCGATTGACGAAATTCAAATTGCGTTTTTCATGTCTCGAAAGCGTGACTTAGGATCTGCATTAGATTTATATATAGCATTTCTCAAATATGGGTATTTTGACACAAAATAGGACTTTTTCTGAAATGACATGCCAATTGTTTTCCATATTTCGATTCTACGACTCAGATTATGCCAAATTTTCAAGTTTTGTAAAACTCGCACGAGTAGTTTCCAAAAAATTACCTCTCAGAATTTTAGCTCCTCAATGTTAATTCAATTTGGCATGTATTTATTAAGATTTCATTTTTTATTACATTTACTTGATTCCTTTTTACACAATTTGAAATTTAGGTTCATTCCAAATAAAATTTACCCATTTCTTATGATTTATTTTTTAAATTTGTATTTCTAAATAATTTTCATAAATTTTTCGAAAACCATTTTGAATTATAACCTACACAATTTTTACAATCATCTTAAAGTAGATGAATTTCTAAGCTCACCTGCAAAAAGTTAGAGCATTTTATTCAAAATTTCGGAAGATATACGTGCATTTATAAATTGGCTCGTTTTGAAATTTTGCATATTTGTTGAAAGCGTTAATAAGGTAAATGTGGTTTACGCACTTTGTTAAAATTATTTGAAAGTAGAATGATGGTGACGTTTTTTCCTCTCATCCACAATGTAAAAAGGCGGGAACTATGTGACTTTTTTTCCTCTTCTGCACAATGGAAGGGAGGGAAAATAGGTTGCCACGTATTAAGAAATTCGACAGTAAATTATACTTGGCTCAAACTGAAAAAAATTCGCCACGTTAAATTTTTGAATTTCTCTGTAAGTTTCGCACCAAATTTTACAAAATTTAATATTTAGGCAGAATTTGAGTCATAGAATCTAAATATGGGAAAAAATTGGTATGTTATTTCAGAAAAAGTCCCATTTTGCGTCAAAATGCGTATATTAGGACAAAGCTATATATAAATCTAATGCATATTATAAGTTGCGCTTTCGAGACATGGAAAACGCAATTTGAATTTCGTCAATCGTCCCAATAGAACGGAAGATATAGAATTGTCCAATTTTTAAAGAAACTTCCCTTTGAGATCGAAGAAAACTAAGCCTACTTAATAAATGAAAATATTTTAAATTAAAATTTTATTTTTTAAAATTTTCTGGCTAATATTACTATAATCGAAATTTAGCTGTATCCAATGGCAAGTTTATTCTGGGTGAAATGTTATTGAGTAGCCTATTAATTTATTTCGTTTTCTGCGTTGTTTAAGATTGATTTGTTTTATTCCAGGGAAAAACATCTGTGCGGAAAGGAACGTGCTGCCCCACGTGGAACGAGCAAATTGTGTTTACCGAGATGTTCCCTCCCCTATGTCAGCGAATCAAGATCCAGCTGCGGGACAACGACCCAGTCAATGACGCCGTCATCGGCACACATTTCATAGAACTTTCCAAAATATCTAACGAAGGTGAAAAAGGTAAAAGGCTGATATTCTTATACGTAGCTACATAATAATAGCGTATCTACACAGTCCAGTCACATTAATGTGACCACCACGTACTTTCCATGTCAGAGTTAAATAACCAATCACAGAAGGCAGGTGGCAGCACAGTGCAGTTGAGCGTATATAAAGGGTGTGTGAGGGCTTCGGAAAACATTTCAATCGTTGGCGTAATGCAGAAACGAAGCGATTTATCCGACTACCAAAAGGGCATGATCATTGGCTTTCGGGCCAAGGGTGGAAACATTTCCGAAACGGCTGAGTTTGTGAACTGTTCGCGTGCCGCCGTGGTAAAAGTGTACCGTGCATGGCAAAATGGGACTGTCCAAAATCAGCGACGTGGCAAATATGGTGCACCACGGGCCATAGATGACAGAGGCGAACGACGGTTGCGGAGATGCGTTCGGGCAGATAGACGGGCTACCGTTGAGCAACTGACCACCAAAATGAACCAAGGGGCTACCAAAAGTGTCTCCCAAAGTACTATTCAGCGAACATTGCTGCGTCTGGGCCTCCGAAGCAGACGCCTGGTTCGTGCACCTATGCTGACTGCTGTTCATCGACGGCGAAGGCTAGAATTTGCACGCCAGTACAGCAGCTGGACGTCCACTGAGTGGCGACAGGTTGCGTTTTCGGATGAATCGCGTTTTATGCTCCATCGGACAGATGGACGTTGGCGTATAAGGCGTGAAACCTCTGAAAGGAACCACCCTGCAACCATTGCCGGAACGGTCCAAGCTGGAGGCGGGAGCATTATGGTCTGGGGAATGTTTTCCTGGCATTCTCTAGGTTCACTGATCATTGTGGAAGGCACAATGGATCAATACAAGTACGCATCTGTCCTTGCGGACCATGTTCACCCCTACATGCGCATTGTTTTTCCTCAGGATGATGGCATCTTCCAGCAGGACAATGCGAGGTGCCATACAGCTGCCAGTGTACGTGCGTGGTTCGAAGAGCACCAGGATGAGTTTACCGTCCTCCCCTGGCCAGCAAACTCACTTGACTTAAACCCAATCGAGCATCTGTGGAACCATCTCGATCGAGTTGTTCGCGCCATGGATCCTCAACCGCGTAATCTAGCGCAGCTGGCCACGGCATTAGAGTCGGCATGGCTCAACATCCCAGAGAACACCTTCAGGGACCTATGTGACTCTCTTCCTGCACGTCTCGCAGCAGTCCGCTCTGCGAAAGGTGGTTATTCTGGCTTTTGACAGATGGTCACATTAATGTGACTGGACTGTGTAGATTTAGATATACAGTACTCGGAATAAATAACGTAGTTAGGGAAAAAGAAAGGGGGAAGTTATATATCTCCGTTCTATTGGAAATTCAACTTGCATTTTTCATGTCTCGAAAGTGTAACTTAGGATATGTATTCAATTTATATACAGCATTGCTCTAATATAGGTATTTTGACACAAAATCGGACTTTTTCTGAAATGACATGCAAATTTTTCTCCATATTTTTCGATTCTACGATTCCAATTATGTCAAACTGTCAAGTTTTGTAAAAATCGCAGGAGTAGTTTTTAAAACATTAGCTCTCAAAGTTTTAGCCCCTGAATGATACTTGAATGTAATATATACTTTTTAATACCTCTTTTTTTATTAGACTTACTTGATTCCTTCTTTCAGAACTCGAAATTTAGGCTTAAACTAAATATAATTCGCACATTTCTATAATTTATTTTTTAAATTTGTATTTTTAAATATTTTTATAAATTTTTCGAAAAACATTTTGTAATACAACCTATAAAATTTTTAACATGATCTCAAAGTAGATATATTTTTAGGCACACTTGCAAAAAATTTTAGTTTTTTATTCAAAATTTCCCACGATATACGTGAATTTACACATTGGCATGTTTTGAAATTTGGCATATTCGTTACAAGCGATAATAACGCCAAATGTGGTTTGCGCACTTTGTTAAAATTATTTGAAAGTCTGAACGATGACCTTTCTCCACTCGTGTACAATGAAAAAAAGGGGAAAGGAAAATAGGTAGCAATAAATTAAGAAGTTCGCCAAGTAAATTATTATTGGCGCAAACTGAAAAAATGCACCAAGATAAATTTTTGAATTTCTCCTTAAATTTCGCACCAAATTTTACAAAGTCTAACATTTAGGCATAATTTAAGTCTTAGAATCGAAATATAGAAAAAAAACTGGCATGTCATTTCAGAAAAGTCCGATTTTTGTGTCAAAATACGTATATTAGAACAATGCTATATATAAATATAATATGTAAAGATATTAGGAATTTTCGGAAGCAAGAGATGTGAAAAATTAGCAACGCCTTCTTCGAGAATCAAACCATGTACTTCTCGGTTACGGGTCGAGTATGCGGATCACTGCACCACGAAGGCATATGAAGAAGGCGGGAGAAATACCTTATATACTCTCCTTTTTAAAGAGCGACTAAGGTGTAGGGGACCCAATCGCCAAATCCCGGTGATGGAGAATCATCATCCACGATCTTTTTATAGTTCGAGCGCCAGTGTAGAGACATTAGAATTTTTGAAAGCAGGAGATGTGGAAAATGAGCAACGCCTTCGCCCAGAATCGAACCACGGACCTCTCGGTTACGCATCGAGCGTGCAGACCACTACACGAAGCCATATGAAGAAGGCGGAAGAAATGCCTTATAAATATATATCTTAAGTTGCGCTTTCAAGCCACGAAAAACGCATGTTGAATTTCGCCAATCAGCCCAATAGACACGTTTTTTTGGCCCAGTGTACGTGCGTAATAACATACGTAGAATAAATATCTTAGTTAGATTTAGTTATAGAGTACACGGAGTTTTTAGTATGCGAGCTAACTCAAAAATGAATGCTAAAAATTTTATCCATAGCATCAAGTTCTTTTATTTTTATTAATCTCATGCTGACTCCATGTGCATCAGATCTTGTACTGACAATGATGAAATTAAGGAAATGTGAGAAACTATATTCGTTCTTCTTACGGTATTATAATCAGAACAGCCAGCTTATAAGTAGGAATCCTTAGATTGATTCCGAGTAAGCGTATAGCTGATTGTTCAAAGTTTTCTACCAAAAAAAAAAATAAATAAATGTATTGTTCTACAGAGTAAGTTCTGTCTTTAAGTAGTGTCTGTAAACTGGGTAAAAAAATAAAAAGTAGAAAACAATTTTCACCGAGAATAAATGATATATGGTGATTATTAGCCTTGTTACATCATGTATTTATTATGGCATCAAGAAAGCATTCTATTATGTGTATACGTGTAATGCAAACTCTATAAATTGCTGCCATTGGTTGTAATTCTATCATAGAAATGCTAACATTGCAACGATGAATATCAGTTTTCAATTATTCTGTCAGAAAGAGAGCTGATAGTGTTCTACAGACGGCGAGTATTTCTATGCAATTTATGCTTCTTCACTTTTTGTGGAAATTTTCAGTTACTCAGGTTCTTTTCATTAAAACAAATAATTTATATAACCGATCTACTATTTCTATACATTTTACAACTAAATGAAAATTAAAAAAAAGAATGCCTTATTATGCATTCTTAAATTTCAAAATAAACTGATCAATGTAGGCGTAAGTTGATAATTGATGAGAGCATTATCTCCTTAATCATGATTTTCGACTTTTGGTTGCTTTCGCAAACAAGTTTGACAAATGTTTTTATTTCTAATCTCACTTGTCTGATAGTTTTAAAAACAGAGATATGTAGGTAGACAATAAATAGATTTCAAATTTGCGGAAATTAAAACGCTTCAAATAGCTTTGCAACAACCACTTAAATAATTTACCATATAACCTACATGTATATTCAGACTTCAATCTTATCGATATATTAAGGTCCTAACACCTCTTCCATCTAAGTCTTTGGGGTAGCGTAGCCGTACACGGACATCTTGTTCAATGTCTACATCAGCCATTAAACATGTCTATCTACAAGATGAGTATTGAGGAGACCAAGTAAGTAAAACTCATTTTGCGCTAAGTTGGACTGTACGTAAGCTGTTGAAAATTTGCCGCCCGAATTGTAAGAGATACTTTTAAACTGACAGTATCGTCTAAAACTTATCATTGTCGTACATTCTGGACTGCAAATACTGGTTAGTATTGAATTCTAACAGTCGCGAATTTCGGGGCCATGAAATACACGGACCCAGGAACAGTACGGTCCAAAACCTACCATTGTCGTACCTCCTGGGCTGAATATACTATTTAGTATTACATTCTGAGAGTCGCTGATTTTGGGGCCATGAAATACACATACCCAGTGACAGCACTGTTTTAAACTTACCGTTACCTTACCTCCTGGGCTGCAATTGCTGTTTAGTATTGCACTCTGACAGTCGCAGATTTTGGAGGCATGAAATACACGGATCCAGGGACAGTACAGTCTAAAACTTATCATTGTCGTACCTCCTAGGCTGCAAATACTGTTTAGTATTGCACTCTGAGAGACGCGGATCTTGGAGCCATGAAATACACGGACTCAGGGACAGGAAAAAGAGAGGACAGGAAAAAAACATTTATTGAAATTACAAATGCCCAATGTAATCACCTTCGCAGACGATAAAGTATTGTATGCAAGAGATTGTTGACAACAATTACAAACAGCAGGTGGAATGTTTTATGGCACCTTTCAGTTTTGATAGATGTCGTAGATTTCATGGGCACATCTTAAATTTCAAATAACCCCAGAACCAGAAATCCGTCGTAGTGAAATTGAGGGATTGTGGTGGTCCCGAAGCTTCAAAGTTACCGGAAATGACTTTACCTCCAAAGTGCTGTTGCAGCACTTGCCGAACACATCCGGCAAGCTGTCGCAAAGAAACATCTTGCATGGATACTATGTCATTAATGATATTTCCCTGCTGCAGTTCTGGACTTATGTAATTCTGCAACATAACTGTATACGAAGCACAAGCACTTGTCATGGAGCACGTTTTCGCACCTGTGGAAGTGAGTGGAGGAAGTACCGACCGAGAACCAAAGTGCTTGAGATGCCAGATCACACATCACTTAAGTTTCGTGTAAAGGCGCTTGTGCCACGTCGTGAGAATTTTCGTCAGCCCACTGAAGACAGTTCTTACCGTTTATGTTCCCAATGAAGGAGAAATGTGCCATATCCGTCGTTAAAATCCGCAGCAGCCACCTGCTAAAAATTATGGTCTCTTCTATGCAAATGTTTTACGCCGACAGGTTTAGTTTTTTTAACGCGCGGATCTATTTGCGCATGAAAAAATGTAGGTGTTGCTGCCTAAAAATTTCGAAATTGTTTCACTTTCACAGTAATCGGGAGAGCTATATTGTTTTAAATCTTCACAATCTCGAGCGCATACCTTCAAATACCAATGTCTGAAAATGAGCAGATGGGTCGCTAAGAGTTCATACATTGAGGAAATTTTTTTATGACCATCCTGTATTTTCGTCGCTGGGAAGCTTTTTGACTGGCTACAATTCACCTCTAGCCTAATATGAAGTTAATGGTCAGTCCATGCAGTGCCCTGAGTAATGTGAATAACAACGTATTTAACATAAGTTGACTTACCATTGTCGTGATGGAACAATGACATGTGGCTCAATAAATTTGTATGTTTTCGGAGATTTAATGTAATTTTAATAATCATCACAAGATAATGCATCTGTCGCATTCAACGTTTAGTCCTGGAAATGGATTAGCAGCTGAAGAAACACACCATATAATGTCTCAACATGTCGTCAATGGTCAATGGCATTTCTCACTGGATAAATGTAAAATATGCGAGTATTGTTACAGATTATGTCTTATAAAACTTACCATGGTTATTTTTTACTATCCCAGTAATTTGCAACTTATTTATTGCTCTATTTCGTAATATATATTACTCGTGGATATCTATGTATATGTTAGTCGTAGACTATAACTTATGTATGTGCAGACTGTTTCTCCTAAACTTCTTTAATTCGTATCCTTTCATGGACAGTGCTTTTCTGAAACTCTCTGTCCATTTGCAGTAGACTGGATAAACAAATGTTGTCAGCTAGTTCACTCGACGCCCTGTTAAACCTAGAAGCACTAAATGGACTGATCATCTGAAATTTAGTTTTTGATCATCTATTGTTGAACGACATCTGTTATAAATTGTGTGATTTACTTGAAGTAAACATTTGTAAAATTACGGATATTATTATATTGTCTAACTTTCACTAAAACTAAAGATATGATTTTTATTTTCTTCCCACTTTCCAGGCTTCCTTCCCACTTTCGGTCCATCATACGTATATTTATATGGATCTCCACGCGATTACTCCCTGTTCGATGAGCACACTACACTAAACGACGGTTTGGGCGAAGGTGTTATGTACCGGGGCAGGATCTTGCTAGCGGTAAAGACGGAGATAATGGACAGTTTGGACATCAGCCCATCCGATGTAGAAGTAGAAATGGCGAATCCTATTTCAGAGGTAAGGACAATTTGTAATTTGATCCCCTGATTAACATAATCCTATCATGAGATTTTTTGTCGATTGGTATATATGATTAGCTTATAATTTTAAGTATTTCGCTTTCTTAATTTCTTTATTGATGAAAATATCATCTTAATGAATGGAAGTTTATGAAATCTGAGACTAAAGTAAGTAATTATAACTCATTCTTCTTGTAATATCTTCAAACTAAAATCTAAACAGCTTGCAGAACGCAAATCGTAAAATTAGATCATAAGACTTATAGCAGCCTATGGTTCTTATAATTGGAATCTTAGCATTCACAGTTTTAAGTATCCAAACACAACATTTCAACTATTTTCCAAAATAAAAGTCTTAAAATTTAGGCTTGATTTCAACTTTTTTTTAAATCCCTTCCTTCATCAGCTTCGAAACAAAGAATAAATTCCAGCGTTTACAAATACTGAGTTAGTATTTCTGTTTGTTAACAGTTCGTATAAACATGTGAATAAACAGTCAAGAGAAGAAGAAAAAATAATAAAACGTTTGAAACGTTTTCTTATAGCTCTAAGCTGTAATAGTTTTATAGGCGAAGATATCCGGAAAGAATATGCATGTCTTCATCGGTTTATATCCTAAATGCAAATAGTATAGTGAATACAGAAAAGCAGTATGGCAACTCTATAAACGTAAAGATTGATCAGCTGAGCACGTTCATTCCATTCACGCTTTTTTCTTTTTGGCTTTTCTAACATAAGATTTCTGATCATGCTGAAAACGAAATATATAGCTTGCATATGGTTGCCAAAATCTTAAGCATTTCGTAGAGACTTAAATGTTTCTAATCTCAGTTTCAATATTATGAGTTTTATTTATTCCATTCACATCAACCTGGGAAAAAAATCCCATTTTTAAATTCTTTGCGTTTCTATTTAGGGAATGTATGGACGGAATGACGAATTTTTCCTCTTTGGCTGTGTACTAGAAGCAAGCATGATCGATCGAAAGGTGGGGGAAAAGCCAATCTACTTCGAAGTGACATTAGGTAATTCACATACATATATTCCTTTTCTCATTCAGAGCACATTTTTAGCATTAATTTTCCATACAACAGTTATTTCAAATTAGTTAATTATGTGACGTATATGTGTATTAAACAGGAAACGCTGGGAACATGTTAGATAGTTACCGTGTATCCAATCGAGGAGACGAAGACGACTTTGATTCTGGATCAGATTCCGGAGAGGGTTCCTTCTATGGAGAAGCTTCTTGTCCCATACAATCAACTACACCTCCGCTCAAGCCTACTTCCAAAGACAGGTCAGTTTCTTACATTTAATATTAAAAGTTAAAAAACTAAAACTTTTCGATAGATCACAATCGCATCCACTGTTAGGGACAAGCATTATATTGCTAAAAATGTATTTATAAGAAAAACAATTAATAAATTATGTCCTGCCCATACGTTTTACTGTCTCGCAATAATAAGATCCTTGATTCTCTTCGAAGAAGTTTGATCCTGAACGGCTGTATTCTGGGAATATCACAGAGATAGCTCTCTGTGTCTTGTCTACAGATCGTTCTTTGTTATTAGTTTTGGGTTCCCATGGACACGTCACCCCCACCACATTGTAATGCGTGGATGCTGTGACTAAAACACTAATTGTGAAACTCGAAAACGTTCCGTATCTCTGAAATGCACATACATTTGCAAATTTTATTTTTCACGTTGCATTATATCCTCTTAAAAACATTTCATTTTGTGTGTTATGTACTCAGCAGATTTAAAAGAAATATTCCATACGAAAAAGAATAATAGGATATTATTCATCAACTTTTTTGGGAAGTTTTTTTTTTAATTTGATTCTCTGAATTTCCGTTTTATGTACTATGAAAAACAAAATTCGTATACGTGGTAATAAACAGATTAAAATTCCCATTCAAAGCAACACTTTTAATGATTGAATATCTAAGCTACAAAGCAAAATATACGAGCACCAATGCATCTGAACAATGATTATTTTAAATTTTTAACTTATTTTAATATTCCGAGAGGATGATTAGATGTTTTACGTTTAGATACTCATATCGAATTTAGACAGTCTTTGAAACCTGGCAGTATCTAGGTGTAGTATCTTGTATCTAATCTGTATGCAAATGTTTGGTACATCTATACAGCCTTTGAGATTATGCTTTCACAAACAGTAATTTTCAACACTGCATTAATGCGTTGGTAAACCGACAAGGGCTTCATTTTTAATATGCCTAATCAATTTTATTTTATAACAATAATTTTTTGACAGTTATTTATTTGCATAACTTCAGTTATCTGCTGATTTAAAAACGGGATAATTTTTAGCATGCATAATAATTACTCTATTTTTACTATGCTTATAGAGTTTGGCTTGCTTTGGGAATATAAGCTAGTTCCAAACTCCGAACAGACGTTAATCAAATTATCGCTGGGCCTGCAATTAACTACGGACACTTGAAAAGATTAAAACAACCTTTTTTTTTATTATTGGAACAGAATTTGAACATAAATGCACTCCTTGTGCTTACAGTGTCAACCACCACTTGTGGCGATGTAACTAAACAAACAGTCAGATTCAAATTTTAAGCGTAGACTAGTAGACAAAGACTACACAATTTAATTTAAATATAAGCTAGCTTAAGAACTGTAACCGGCATTTCAAACTCAAATGTCGGCAGCAAAGTGAAAAGCCGAATAATCCCAACTTTTTGAGTGCAAGCTAAAGCGACATAACGTGGTCGTGGAAAACAGAGGTGTGGAAACACGCTCTGTCTCGCAATCCGAAAATCCTCCTCGGCTTAAATAGTCAATTTACATTCTGGTGAGGAAACGGGAAGGAGAAGTTACAGAAAAGATCTAAATCATAATAACTAGTTATTTTTAAATTATAACCCTACATGCTTAACTTTAGATATTTTTTAGAAATGAATCATTTGAAATGAATTTCTCAACTGAATAGCTTTCGAATTAAAACCACATTTGTTTTTTAGTATTCTGTGGAGCAAGTCTTTAGATGTTTGTTTCTCATGTATTGTTTTGTTTTATATTTGTTAGACAGTATTATTACTTGCCGTATGGTGACAACAAGCCATGTGTTTGGGTTCGCAGTATTTGGCAAGATCACAGAAGAAGGATGTATAATTCTAATGTATTATCTAAAATTGGTGATAAATTGGTAAGTAGTGACTCTCTGTTTATGTCTCTAAAATAGTGTCCGCCGAAAACATCGCCGAAAAAACAACGCAAAGCGAAAACATCAGCATGCAAAGCATCGGGCAGAAAAGAAAGCAAAGAGAAAACATCCAAGTTCTAAAACATCGTTGTACAAAATATCGCTGCCGAAAATGAAGCGGTTGAAAAACTACGCATTTTAAAAGCATCGTTGTCGAAAATATCATGGTAAAAAATAAAACACTTACAAATCATCGCATGATGATAACATCACAGACATGCGTTTTCCAGGCTTTAAATATTGTAAATGCATATTTGCATAATGATTTACGACTTCCTTTTTCTAATCGTTTGTAGACTGTATGTTTCATGAAAAAATTACCAGTAAAAGTTTATTAAAAAAAGATTAATTTATTAATAACCTATATAAGTTAACTATTAAAGTTTAAAATTTTATTTAGTTGCATTAATTTTCTACTCATTTTCAGTTTTTCAATGTTTGGTTTTCGTTCTTACTTTTTCAGCGAAAATTTATTAACTAATTGAAAAATATGAAATATAAAAATAAAAATACTCCTTATTCCTTCTTGCGCTCACAAATCGTTATGCAAATATCCATTTCCAACTTTCAAAGCCTGGAAAACACATGTCTGCAATGTTATCTATCGTCATGCGATGATTTGTAACTGCTTTCGTTTCTACCACGGTATTTTCGACGACGATATTTTGTACCACGATGTTTCTCCTTTGCTTTCTTTTCTCCTACGATGATTTCTACAACGACGTTTTCGCCTTGCGTTGTTTTCTCCACGACGTTTTCGTCCGCAATATTTTCGGCTTTAACACTTTAAAATGCTGTATCCCTGAAACACTGAAAATCTTAATATTATAACATAATTAAATAACTATTTCCTGTAAATAGATTTTTAAGATCACTTTAAAAGTTCAGTTGAACTCAGAAGTTTTTTCTAAGAGTCGGAATTTAATTCTTATAGCTTTAATTTAGTATGAATTCGCCCTTCTACATAAATATCCCAATTTATTTCACGCATTTCTTTCGTATGTAATATATATTTCCCATTTTAAAGTCATCAGATTTTTGGTGCAATTTTATATTCATTCGCGTCATCATATACTGAAATATTTGTTTTGCGCGTGATTTCTCGTAAACTGTGAAGTCTCAGTTTATCTAAATTATAAAGTAATGAAATGTACTGAAATTCGACTACTATATTAATTACAAACATTATGCAAAAAATAAAAATGAGCTTTATCATAACGCTTTTTAATTAATAACTTCTTTTATTTGAAGCTCCTTATTTCTGATTAAACTATAATTGCCTGCAGCCTACATTGTTGACTGGCGGTGGTGGCTAGGGACGGACGGCAGCACATCTGGTGTCTAACATAAATAAAAGCAGGTGTATGTCCCATGCCCTCTTCAAGCCAGAGCAACACCTCCCAAGGACAACAACACAGCCGCCCCGGGAGTTTATATATTTTAAGCACAAGATCTTGTATAGCTATTTTTTATAAATGTCGTTAATCAACTAATAAATTACACGATTTTAATTAGTCCTGTTTTAACATATAAATAACGTCTGTTTAGCTATCTATTAATCCTGCTTTAATGTATAAATAACGTCTTCATTAAGGCATAAAAAATAAAAAAATTACTTGAAGAGATAAAATTGAATTTTTTGATTCCCGTAAATTTATTTTTTTCAATGCATTCGCATTTCTAATATTCATGTAAAACTTTCCTAATGAAACAATATGAAATATGCAGGTACTTATGTACTATTGCATTAACCAGACAAATAAGGCGATTTAGCGCCAGTTATGGATGACCGTCTCCTTTAGAATTTCGCTGTAACGATTATCGATTGAAGATAGTTGCCGAAATTTCCGCCAACGGTCGACGGATAATACGTGAGTACCAATATGCATACATAGATGCATATAAGGTCAAAAAAACAAGGGGAGAGAGAAAAGTACAGAGCAGAAGTCTTCAGCCAATAAAATGGTATTGCGTCTTAGGAAGAAATTATCTTATTAGCCAGTAAAAGGGGACAAAAAGCTAAAATATCATGCTAATGCAATGAAACCAGAAGTTGTTCGTGATCCGAAATGTTTGTTAACAGAAGATATTTGCCACCATTGTAATTTCTGTAAACAGGATTAATCTGTTCATGTATCTCCGTTGATTGCTTATTTTATAAGAATATTTTATTCACAAGTTCATAACACGAAACCAGCAGAATTCTTTAAATTTGAGACAAAAAAAATATCTTTAGTAACCAAACAGAAACTTCTTATATATATATATCTTTCCTTTCAACTAAGTTCATAAACTGTTCCTGCATTTTGACTCACTGACCTGACGACAATGCAATATGTAACAAACGCAATCCATTAAAATGAGTCACACTTATGTTTGATTGTTTTGAACAAAGTAATATAAAAGTTCGCCCAGAGGCCGCACCTTCTTCTCATATCATTGACTTATTGTAGACTCCACCCTAGCAACAATTCAGCAATTTAGCCTTCAGTATTTAATACACAGAGCAGATTTCGGTGTGCCGAGGTGAAATAAATTTGACGTAAACTTAATACTACTACATTTCATCACATCTTGACAGTACTATCCTCATGACGTCTTCTGACGTGGTAGAGAATATTCGTAGGTTATCTTAAAAAGAAAAACTATTTGCCGCAAACTAGATTTCTCCAGTTGCTAGAAGTTGAAGGAAAAAGCTCTGCCCTCTTTTAAATATTTACACAGTTTATTTTCTCCTTATAATTTGTTAAATGTTTAGTGGATACTGACTTCTTGAATAACAAGTGTATTGACTGCACTATTGCGTAAAATGTGGATCGATGAAATACACCTGGCGTGAGTGAATGAAACCCTATCTTATATTTAATAAAAACTAATTAATTTTATCTTTGCAATACTATCTCTCTGACGGCTGTTGTACTTACCAAACTCACTTTTCTGGCAAAGGCCAGAACAAGCCCACAACATTCAGCGTGACAAGGAGTCAAATGTATCTGCCGTTGGCAAGAGTCTTGAGCATCATATGAGTGACAGCCAATCTTTAGCTCAGTCCGAACCCTCCTATTTTGAAAGAGTACCCCAAAGCGAATCCCACTCCTCTTGCCTTACCTGAAACCTCTCGAGAGGATTTTCGTCTCGCTGAATACTTGCAGTGCCCCCATGACACACAGGCATTTATACATTTATAAATATCCATAACTTCTCCAGGATTCGAACGTACGGCAATCAGCGTCGCTGACAACATCCCGGTTGGATGGATGTCTTCTATGTCGTTTTCTAAGTTTAAAGAAGCATTTTGAAGGATATCTGATAAAGGATAATTATCCACGATAAAACATGTATCTAGAACTCCTCGCTATTCGAAATAAAAATCTCAATCTTCTAAAAGATTTCTTCTTCAAATAGTTACACGATTCTTCATTTCACGTTGTATGTTGTTCGAATGTAGAAAATGTTCTGTTCTTTAACAGCAGTGTACTGAATACATAGATTCGCATGATACGAACAACATTTAAACTGTTTAGTTTTCGTAATGTTCTGCATGAAGGCAAATTTTATATGTTATCTTATCACAAATCTTCTGGAAAACAAAGGGAAATCATATTTCATTCAAATTCTTTTAGCTCTTGCTTGCCATCTGCTAATAATCCTAACTACTGGTTCAACAAATCGTATGTCAACCATTTTCATGATTTCAATTGTTGCGGGAAGCGGAGACAAACAGACGTTAGACGAGCAGTCCGTGAAGTTTGGCTTGCGAATTTGGCTAAAGCTGAGTTTGTCAAAAGCTGCGGAAAAATTCTACAATATAAAACTCGATATTAATAATAACGAGTAAGAACTGCTTTGTCACAGGTTTCAGAAACCGTTCCACAATGTAACTCGAAAAAAGTATAAAATGGCAACATCTTTGTCAAGGAATATAGAAGTAACACTACAACATAAATATCGCCTTAAAAGTCGGCCGAGTAGAACGAGCTCAGAGAAGTATCTTTCCTCCAGAATCATAGAATACATAAATAGGAAATCACGTACTTTAGTTTAATGAAGGAAATAAATAGGATAGGAAAAAGGACTGTGATACATCTAATGTCAAATGTATTTTTTTTAAATTCGCCGTATTTTAGAAAAGACAATCCAGTTAAGGTTAAATTTAATATTTTCTATCGCAACAGAAAATTAAAGGAATCTAGAAATGTCTATGGAAACACATTGGAATGTCCTTGTTAAATAAAGAGTTTAATATACGGCTACTGTTATGTAGTAGCAAAATAAAATACACATGTTTTTATACAAAGCAGCAAGATTTTTGCAATTGGATTTATACCGCTACAATAATACAAAGAGACATGCTTTTCAGACTTTCATGCAGGTTCAATAAGCGTAAATTTCTTAAAACTGTTTTCCAAAAATATTTATCTCGGAATATTAGAGATTTCTTCGGCTTGTTATTTAACTTTACTTTTAACTGAATTAACTTTCCCGTTATAACAATTTATTAGCGCATTTTATTTACGTTTTGATCAGGTGCAAACTTTCGCACATCGGTGTTTCATATTTTGGAGAATGCTTGGGATGAAAACAAATCTCAAAAATTTAAATGAATTAAAACATACATAGAGGAAAAATTAGTATTAAAAAAATCGCTGCTGAAAATTTCTAAGAATAAAGCTAAAATACTACTGTCAAAGTAGTTAAAGTTAACTCACAAAAACCTTTAATTTTTTACTATATTAGAGCTATAATTTTTTAATAAAATGTTGCTCTATTTCTGTCTTTGCAAATTTAGAAATGGTTGTATAAGGTTCATAATATGCTTTATAAAGAAGGCGCATCAGAAGCAATGCATTTATAGCTTTGTTGCAATGTAAAACAGTTAATGTATGTGTTACGTTGCTTACTTAAAATTCCAAAAAGTTATCTTAAAATCCTTTGGTGGGCTGATAGACAGTTCAGCTTGCAAACACTAGGTAGTCTGCGATCTCCGGTTTTAGTTAGTTGTTTATCTTTTAGATGGCATCTCTAGCATAGGTTGCTCTTTTAATTATTTCTTTTTACCGCCATTTTTAGCTCATTCGAATTTAGAAATAGCGCTTTAGGGGCGCCGTTTAAGAAATAACTAAATAACTGAAACCAGTAAATTGTATACTACATGGTTGCAGCTTTTTTATAAAAACGTTTTTTAACATTTTTTTGTAATGAGTGTTAATAAAAATAATCTTTCCAAAGTCATTAACAAAAACATTTAACGATTTTTTAAGCTAATATTCGGATGATAAAAAGTGCATAAAGTTTTGAGTTTTTGAATCTCAGATTTTTTTTTTCCTTTTTTCCGAAATTCATGGGTATCCATGATTCGAATGTTCCATCTTTACTAAAAATGTAACCTTTTTTAATTTATTTCGCTTCTTAATTTTGAAACTAATAGCAGCAATGATAACAAACCATATGACGTCATTAAGCAGAAACTGCTTTTTTTTCTATTTTATTAAATAGTTGTTAAATATTTATTAAATAGTTAGACACTTGTTAAAATTATATCACCCATTTTAATGCCGGCATAACTTATCTCCCTTTGCAATCTGATTGTTTCCCTAGGAAGAAGGCTTGTCAGATGTGCAGGAGATGATTCGCTTGGAGAAACCTCACGCCGACAGAAGACTGAGAGGTGTCTTGGAAGAGTTAGGAACAGGCTGCAAGTAAGAGTTTTCTTATTTTCTTTAATGAAACTGTATTTGGAAGACTTCCGAAAATAATGAAATTTAGCCAATTTTATAATCAGCATATTCTAAGTTTTCAAACATATGCCAATGTTAATTTAGAAGTCAAACAACAAAAATCAGCGTTATATTTTCAAATTTTGTTCAAATGTGAAAATTTGAAAATATAACGCTTATTTTTGTTGTTTGACTTCTAAATTAATATTTGTTCGGCGTGTTATTGTATTTTAATTATATGCCAATGGTTGTAGAACATTTTATTTTGACGACAGCAATCAATTATTTTCTTATTATAACTGTTAAGTAGGCTGCATGCAGTTATTTTCTCTACAGAAATATCGAATATACAAAGGCTGTTCGCACATGTTTTGGACGACTTTGCATTTCTGTAAAAATCTTTCTCTGCAGGGAATTTGTTTTACCTGCAACTACATTTTTTAAAGTATAAATTGTCATTTGCTACTTGACAGTTTTGTTTTCATACAAAATGGCACTTTTAAAGAATCAGAGGATGGAAGGCTAAGTTTGTGTTCTTTTCGAAGAAATTTATTGTCCCCTAATTATTAAAAATGCTGGAATAGTATCAGAAAAGGCTATCTTTTATATCTAAAGCTACAAAAAGTAATATTGTCAACAAGAAACAAAGAAACTTCAAAGTTTGGCTTCAAGTCTAAAACATTGTTCCAAATACACATCCAAAGAAAACAAATGGCATACTTTGAATGTTGCAAAGGCTAAAAGAAAATCTGCTATGTCAAAGGCAGTTACAAATTCATTAAAATGCTCAGTTTAAATGTAAACAAAGTGGTTAATGCTGATTTGTATCTTAAAAAGGCGAAAAATCATAATGTGCATAGTCTTTCTCTACGGCATACCGCCAAAGGAAGAACGCTCTGCAAAATTTGCCTGAGAAACATTTATCTTGACAAAAATGTTATCACAGTAGATGAATCTTGGATGTATTTAAATGATTTCAATAAAAGAAGATTCATTTCTTGTCATCAAAGAGGAGAAAAAAATTTAAAACATGACTCAAAGAATCTAATGTAAGTTCTTCAAAGGGATTTATGATTGCTGATGATTTTTCATAAAACGGCAAACGAAAAATGAAAAGAATGGAGAACGCATTCTATGATCAACTCCACGTATTTTCAGGAACACATTTTATACCCAATGTTTTAGTATAAAATGCGTTCTCTTTACCTAAAGTGCCATCAATTTGCAGAACTGCATAAAGAAAAAGCAAGAAGCCATGCGTCAAAATCTACTGTAAATTTTTTGGAAAAAAAGGGAACAAGAAACGGGTGTCGAGGATATACCCTTCACTCATATACCTCTTATATCTACTGATGTATCACCCATGGAGTTTCGTGGTTTGGGATTTTTAAAATGCGGATTGTCCAAACATCAGCCTACAATCCTCCTTCGACTTCGGAAATCTGTTCAAGAGGAAATGGATAAAATACCTCACTTTATTGTCTTAGAAATTACAATGCTGAAAGACTGATTTTCATTTCATTACCTCCAATCAGGCATTTTCTTTACCGAAACAAAGTGCCTCAAGTTACTCTGTTCATTCTCTTTTACCTTCCCTGGAGAAAACTTCGCTGCGGTTTTCACATCGTCAGGCCCTGTCTGCCAAGAATAGGAAAAGCCAACATCCTGTTGTGGACCAGTATGAAACAAAAGTATCAAAGGGCGATGCATAAAATGAAGAGTTAAACTACAAATGCGAGAGATGAGAAGATTAAACTTGAATCATGAATCCTTGTCACCAAAGAAAATTCAGTGTGAAAACATGATGTGAACATCCAGTCAGGAACACAGGTGCAGTTCAATCAATATGCAATTAAAAAGCTTCAGTGTTCATGAAAATACTTGCCTGTAACTGTCTAAGTCTTTTTAAATACTATAAGTATCAAATGGCAGAATATACAGTGTTAAATCCAAGTAATTTTAGAAGCGGT
>KK121215.1:245730-261517 GCA_000611955.2 Stegodyphus mimosarum
ACAAGTCCAGATTAATATATTCATTGTCACATCTGGTGTGATACGGGAAGCCGGTAGCATGGTGTTGTATAAACAACGCTTGAACACATAATATTTGCATGCAGCATTCATTGTAAAAATACGAGTGAACCGTAGTTGCCAAGAACTGTCACTGAGGATGATTGAATGCAGGATTTCGAAGCCATATTGAATGGTGTTGTCTGGGCTGGAAAATGTTTTAAAATATCGCTTTCAGAGCTTAGAAAATACGTACCGAGATGACAATAAATCGCCAGGTGTCACCAACGTAAAGACAAAAACTTTAACGAAAGCCCATCGGGAGAATCGTTGGCGGTATTTTGTCTTCCAGTCGAGCCATTTTCTCAAATTTAATTGTTGTTGGATTCAAAGAACAACAAGTCTGTATAATAAAGAAGCTTTTATATACAAACTACGTGGTCACACATTCAATTACAGAAAAGTTTACATTAACTTTGTCATCTAAAATTAACAATTTAAACAAATAAATAAGTAAAACAATGAGTAATATTGAAAAAACAAACGAAACAGCAATAATACACTCAATGGATTTAAACATTTACAGATATGTGTAGCAGATATTCCTACAAGATCTCTTTTTTTATAATAATCTAAATAAATGAGTGTTAGATCATACCAAGAAATTCAGAAATTAAGATTTAGCAGAGGGTTAGTATCCGTTGCTATCATTGAAAAAAATCACAACAAAATATAGCGATACAATCATAGCGAAATTAGATGTTAATGATATAGAAGATGAGCATTATCTTACAAAAATATAAACAAATTAAAAACACTTTCTGTAATGATATTGAAAATGGAGGACGCATTATTTATTTTCAAAGGTTTGAAAAGAAGATAAATACTTCTGTTATATAACAATGTAATCACTTTACATATGTTTCAGAGTCTAAACGTTTACAGACCTGAATCTTTTACAAAACATATAATATTTTCGTTTTTTTTCGAAATCTGAAACACTTCTACACAAGACGGCAATGAGGTCTCATTTTTTATCTCATTTCACATTTTCTTTTATTTCAAAAACTTTTGTTCCTTCAGGATTCTTTTTTCATTATTATTCGAACTCTTTTATTTCAGTTTTTCCCATCACCTTTTTAGAGTCTCTCATATCTAAAAATTACGTAAGAAATGTACATAATTTTCACAAAATCTTGATATGAGATAGAGTCGTGCAGGTTTTTGACAACGTGAGCTACTTCTGTTTATTTGACTCTGTCTTACAGCAGTATCTTACATATATATAAAGAGTATTTAGTTCGGTATTATGACATTAAAGTAAATTAGAAAAAAAAACATATTCCTGATAAAGTTAAAAAAGCTAAAATGTATTGGCAAGGTTTAACTTGTTATATTGTCGATACCTAAGTCTTCATATTATATTTGCAAAAAGAATTAATTTCTTTCTCTTTGACAATATCATTATGATTTTGTATATGACATGGATTTTGTAACAAATTTGTACATATTCTATAGTAGTAAATAATAAAATAGACAAGTATCTGAATTTATTTCACCTTTTCATAACACTAACCTTTTTAAATTCTTTTCAGCATATTTAAGCGACACCAAACATTTATATTATTTCAAATTGGCAGAATTGAAAAAAAAAATTAACTAAAAAAATGTTTTTAAAGTTTTTTAATGCAAGATGTTTCCAACCCCACTTGTACGTGTAAGTAGAATCAACTGTAATTCTTAAAAATATAAACATTCTATAGGGGGATCATAAAGTCACGTGCTTTCGAAAGATATAGAAACCCTGAAATGAATATTGGGCTCATCAGCGGCCGAGCGGTAAAGTCGCTGAACACTGGTGCTTGTGCCTGAATCCGGGCGAATGGACACGGTTCATGGGCGTTTTCGTAAGTCAGTTTCACTTAAAACGTCCTCCACAAAAGCATCCTTACCCTTGGTCAGATAGCCTCGTGCGCTTTGCCTTAATCAACTAAACCAAATCAACTCAAAATGAGTATTAACGGCAAGTTGTTTAATTAGTAACACAACTATACTTTTGTAGGTAAAATATCATTTGAATTTTCAGTTGCAATTTATGCTGTTAGCTTTAAAAACAGTTTGTTTGGGATAGGATAGAGATCAGATTTTCCCAAACAGAGTGAAATTTTATGAGCATTTCTTCCCTGCGCATTCTTACTGAAAGGTTATCGAAGCGTTTAAAAGAAACCTTCCCCAAATGTTCATAAAGGTAATATACAACGGTTACAACGATTTCCCGTTTGAATATAAGCATTCTGTACCGCGCCACGGGCGTAGGGGGAAAATCCGTATCTGTGATTGGACATAATTTCCGATGGCATCATTTTCTCTTCGCGTGATGACGTTTAGGCGGAATTCTTGCAATTTTGTTTTTGTTGAATGACGCGCATGAGTGATATGGAAGCTTGAAAATTATCATTTGTATTCTTTGAATAATGATGCCAGACGAAAAAATTGACGTGCAGCCTTCTGCAGTTGGCATCCTGTTTATGGAATAATAAAACTATAAAATCCTTCAAAGATGCTGTTAATGTCAGAAGCAATCTCAAATGCTTAGATTATATAAATAAATGAGTTAATAAATGTAGTGCTAAAAACAAAACACATTGGATTACACGACGATCTCGACTCAAATGTAAAGGCATATGTGTTAGTAAGTATATTATTATTGAAATTTTGTTGCGTTCTGTCCTTTTACATTACAGAAAATACATACTTTGCAACTGTGTATGTTATTTCCATGTTAATGTCCATGTCTTTCACACTTCTAGTATTCTGTTGCCTTACGTGAAGGGAAAAAAGCGCATTCAGTATATTCGCTGAATACACGTGTATAAGAAAAGAAACTTTCTTCTCTGATAAACACTGGTTTATACAAAGATACAAAAGATATCACACATTAAAAAATGGGCAATATTCGTAAAGTATATATTTATGGGAAATATTCAATTTATACATAGTTATCTCTATTTCTGTGTTCCAAATCTGTTGTAGTCTAACTTCAAAAATAAATTTTACTTTTTCAGACTGACTACTTGTATCGTGAATTTACTCTGTATTATGTTAGCTCCTACCGTTTTTACTGTTTGTGGAAACTGTCTCTTGTTTTCGGAGATTGCATTTGCAAAAGAACTATATTTAATGAACATGAAACAATGAATTAATAATCACAAAACCTTTAATACGAAGGCTGTTATGTTAAGAAATTAAGAATGCATTTAATTTGAAGTCAAACAAATTCTTATTATAATTATGAATACGTTTATTAAAAACCTTTGCACCTAATATTAATACACATTTACGGAATTAGAGCACTATAAGAAATACTGATTTTCCTCTCTATGAAAAAAAGCACTACATTTTTTTTATTAAATTCACCATAACTACAGTACCGTAATAAGTGTAATCGGCAACAAAAATATAACGTACGTCATTAACGGTACAGTTCGACCGTCTCAAACGCAAAACTGGTTGGCATTCTGCCAAAACACATAGACTCGTCCAAAAGGGGCGTTATTAGTTGCTGCGACGTGAAAAGTCACGTGAAAATCTTGTCTTCTCCGGAAAGAGATATGCTGGAGGAAAAGAAAGTCCCCACCCTCCCACCCTATTTTGATAATAATTCGGTCCGAATGGCGCATGCGTGCTTGCGCTCATGATCGCGGATGAGGAGGTCGAACTATAATAATCTTTCCGGTACTGCTATCGAAATGTAAACGAAAGGTATGGAAGTGTATTTTCGAGCCCAAGGCAGTCGAGGCGTTCCTAAGCGTAGAGAAAATGATGTCATCGGAAAGCAGTATCCAATCACGAGGATGGATTTTTCCCTATTCGCGTGGTGCGGTACAGAATGCTTATATGCTTCCCGTTTCGTAATTTGTTTAAGAACCTTCATCATAAATGAAGTAGCTGCCCGTCTTTTCTGAATTCAGACAAAATGAACGAAATCATGAATAATATGTTACAGTCTCCAACAAAAAGTATGAGACAGGTGGTATCACAATTAAATTTATGCGTTTCGAAGTAATGTTCAATCACAAAAATTCGTTCTATTGCATTAAGCAAGCGACTTTTAATGGTAATAGTGTAAACATCGACTGAAACGTCAAGATATTTATTACTTGTAACAACAGTATAAGGGTATCATAAGTTGAATTAATTTGCCATTATTAACCATTCTAGAGTTTCCATAGTTTTCAAAATCAGATGTCTGCGACTTTTGCATCAACTTATAGAATAGAAGAGCAATCATTATAGTTAAGTATTATAAAAGTGCGATCATTTAAACGAATACAAAAGTAACTGTTAAGTAACTTAAAAATTTATGATTCTAAATAGAATCTATATTTCTGATAGTAATATGAAATATACGACATGTCACTTCTTCATAAGATTATGCGACCCTCTTTCAGGTTTCGCTTGTTCACAAGATATACGATCCTGTGTTTTTTAAAAGAAAATAATTAATCTTTACATAGCAAATTGCATTTAAATTAAAAACTGCTTTGAGTGATGGAATTAACTAACCCAAAAATTTCTGGATCGATTCTTTACTTACGTGCTTGCACGCAACAGTCATTGACGTCATGCTTCGCGTGACATACGTCTTTTTCATCTCGTAACATATTACAACTTTGGAAACTTCGCTCAATTTCTAAACGTCAAACCAAGCTTTAAACACATTAACTGAAGTAAGCGTAAAAATGTTTTGGCGACTCCAAACCATTAACTTCTTTGACGCAGTTTTTGAAAAATTACTGTTTATACATATGACGAACCTGCACGAAATATTTTTGGAGAGTAAATTAGATGGAAATAGAAGAAAATGAGATCGTGCTCTTTTTAAATTTATATATCTTTATCAGCCATTGATCTTATATTTCAACAACCAAATTTATTTACTATTGACCGCAATTCCTCGCGTATTCCTTTCCCTAGCTTTTTAGTTCCAGGTTCTGAAAATTTTAAAAATATTCGTGTAAATTTCCCATTTCTAAAAGCGTTCAGAGAGCGAGCTATCCTAAACTATAAAACAGATTCGCCCACGTAGTAATTGTTTTCTCCTTGCGAACAAAAAACAAACCCATCACAAAGAACCTGAATCAATTACACTTTTATCTTCTCTAATTATTTATGGATAATTTGAGGCTTAAAGAGTAGCAGAGACAATAATAAAAAGGGAAGAAATTTAAGTTAAAGGAAGTAGAAATGAAGATATATCATATTATGCAGGGTTATTCAAAAAGAAAGAGCAGATTACAAACATATATTTCTTCCAAACTGCAAAAGATAGAAAGATGATTCTAACGTTAATGGATAGAAAAGTGTACAATTTATTATTAGTACGGGTAAAAGTTTCATTCATGGCCGCATTGGCGCTGTTGTTTGTTCTGGTATTATTTGTCGGTTGGTAGTCTGTAGTGAAATGGCGGCGACACCACAGCAGAAGTCTTTTTGTGTTCTACAATTGGCAAAACTAGAGTCCATTGTTGCAGTTAAGCGAGCATTTCGCCGTCAACTTAATAAACAACCACCGCGTCATAAGCAAATTTACGAGTGGCATCGAAAATTCGTGGAAGATGGTTGCATCTGCAAAGGGAAAAGCACGAGACGTTCACACACATCGAACGAGAATGTCGAGCGTATTCGTACACTTTACGAAAGAAGCCCAAAGAAAATGAATGCGTACCATAATTGTAAATTTTTTTTCCATCCATTAACGTTAGAATCCTGTTTCTATCTTTTATAGTTTGGAAGAAATAAATGTTTGAAATCTGCTCTTTCTTTTTGAATAACTCTGTATATTCTTGTGTTAATATTGCTTTATAATAAGATAATAGCAATATTCACATATATTGCACATATTAATATAATAATAACGGGAGAGATCCAAGTTAAACGAAGCAGAAATGAAGATATCTTATTAGATATTGTAATGTTAATATTGCTATTTATTCTTACTGGAA
The DNA here is from genome assembly GCA_000611955.2 of Stegodyphus mimosarum. Taxonomy (NCBI): domain Eukaryota; kingdom Metazoa; phylum Arthropoda; class Arachnida; order Araneae; family Eresidae; genus Stegodyphus; species Stegodyphus mimosarum. The sequence continues at coordinate 251,733 of KK121215.1, forward strand.
TGTAGGTTCATTTAGTAAAGATAACATGATGTAATATTGTAAGGTTTTAGTTAAACTAATCAAGTTTTATTTTAATTTAAAACTTTCTATCTCCTCTCTGTTTCAACTTCCTGTCAGAAGAAGCGCGCGTTTTCAGCTTATGCTAATTTTGAAGTACAGCGAAGTACTATTTAAGCCAGAGGTAGAAACCTCTTAGCGTGAGAGAGCTTAGTCTCAGACCACGGTCACTCTGCTCGACGTTCGCCTGACCAGCTAGCAGTTTAAATTTATAAGCCATAGTGCTTACCACGTGATTGCATTGTAAAACCATTTGAAGTGCATTAGTATTAGTATATCTTGCTACGCACCCTTTTAGGTAGAGGCCAACTTCCGCGAATTGCTCTGCGAAGCAACCTTCGATTTAAGTTCTATTTTAGGTTTAGTTTTAAATTTATTTGATTGTTAAGTTCGACCCAAGTGCGGTCTTTTACTTTCTGTATCCCTCCCGAGTTGGGGAGTTTGTAAATAATAGTGATTTAATAAACGAGGATTTTAAATCCCTTCACGTGCAGTTATTATCCAGCACAGCAGTTACATCAGAACAAAGCTTACGTTTTATCAGCTCACTGTTCCAGTTCAGGACTGAAAAACTTGAGAAGAAACACCCTGGTAAATATTTCACAATGTTCTCCAAGAACACACACAGAATACTCAGTCCTGATAATATTACACATGATAATGTGCAAGTGCTCCCATTTTCTTACCTCTTATTATCCTAATGCAAACTCTTATACAGCTTCGATTCCGCAGATTTTATAGTCTCCAACACCACAAACAATGCACAAACCTCAATTTATTAGATGTTAAATTCTCACCTTATCGGTGACGAGCTGTTTGCAAGAACCATCATACGCAAAATAAATGCTTAAGTTTGAATATCAATAAGCAATGTAACATATTTTGTTTTGAAACATTTTCAGTTATGGCTATTTCCAGGTTAATTCATGTCCTCGAGAATTATTTTAAGTTCATAGCAAGGTTCATTGCGTCTTTCGCATTTACAAATATTTAATTTTCAAAATCATAAATATATACACTGCTGTCCACCCAAATTGCAACACCTAGAACGACAAGAGATATCACAACAAAATTTATTTAGTAGATAACATGTTGACCAAGTATCAAATGATTCAACTTATAGACATCTGTGAAGTATAGTTCCTTCCGGAATCAGTAGCCAGAGTAGCCGCCATTGTTGAACATCACCGCTGCCACACGCCTCAGCATTGATTCAGAGAGACTTTGAATGTGTTTTTGTGGTATAGCAGACCAAGCACCTTCCCCACGTTGCCAAAGTTGATCTGGTGTTTCAGCTTGGAATGTAACCTGGATCAATCGTTCAGCAACCATGGACCACATGTTTTCTATCGGAAGATCCGGAGAGCGAAACGGCCAGGGAAGCAATTCAATCTGGCGATTGACGAAGAACCCTTGGAAAATGCGTGCCACGTGCGGTCGCGCATTATCTCGTTGAAATATAGCTGTGGGCAAGCCCTGAAGGCTTGAAGGTACAACTGGCTCCAACACCTCGGAGACGTAGAACTGGCTGTTTAAATTACGGGCAATGCGTACTAGAGGAGTGCGAGAGTGATATCTAATACCGCCCATAACATAATACCCGGTGCAGGACCAGTGTGGCGGTGCATAACGCAGCTGTTCAGCATTCTCTCTCCACGGTGTCTCCAGACTCGAATCCGACCATCGTGGTGTTGCAGACAGAAGCGTGACTCGTCAGTAAAGACAATTTCATTCCGTTCACATTCCTCTTTCATCGCACTATTAGCGGCGGAGGCGACTGTGGTTCTGCGTCAAGGGTAGACGAAGCAATGGACGTCTTGCGGACAGACCACTCTGCATTAAACGGCGTCGAATGGTACGCGCAGACACTGGATGATGCGTTACAGCCTGAATGTGCTGTGCTATGGTTCGTGATGTGACTGAGCGATCCGTCACTGCCATGCGCACAATGTTCCTGTTATCACGTGAAGTAGTGCACTGAGGTGGATGCGATCGAACGCGTAGGTCCGTCGTACCCTCCTGCATCCAACGGTCGCATATCCGCATTACTGTTGTTTGGTTTCGTCAAACACGACTACCGATTTGCCTGAAAGATAATCCACACTCTCGGGAGGCCACTATCCTTCCTCTGTCGAACTCGGATACTTGATCAAACAATGATCTCTGTTTACTACGAGGCATAATTGATCGTTTTTTTTTTTGAAAAAAACCACAAGAAAAACGTAATTGTCGAACTTGAAATCGTCGAAAACTCCAAGCCTTAAATAGCGCTTTGAAGAGGCGCCACAGGCGCGCGTGATGTGCGTCTGCGCTAAAATTCAAATCATTTGCATATCTGACCTCCGCTAATGCATGTTGTAAATTTCATGTTATTTGCATGCTTCCTTCAGGGTATTGCATTTAGGGTGGCGAGCAGTGTATTTAGTTCATGTATAATAACTTGGAAATTGGAGGTTCTCAAATTATAATTTTTGTTGAGGGTCAGATAAAATAATCGGTTTAAGCTGAGTTATTTGACATATGAAAAATCAACTTAAATATTTAAATTTTTTCTTTCTTCAGAAAGAATTGTAAAGGCATTTAATATCGATATCCAAAATGGATCATACCAAGCACAAGCACCTGCTTGTATTTATATATGTCCAATCTTTAGACCATTTTTTGTTATTCGAAATTGGCATTTTTTCCTGCGCCCTTGAACTGCGTAGCATTTTTAACTCAGCTATCCAACACCTCAGTTATGTTCTACTCATTATTTAATTGCACTGTAACTGAAGTCGACAGCTTAACAAAATAACTTTTTTTTTTATCTTAGCCTTCACGTTCATACATACGGCTTGATTCCTTCACAAAGAAGTCAACTTTTCTAATACTGTTAAGGTCTGGTTTTCTGAATCTCCTGTTTAGTGTTATTCAAATAATGATCCGTTAAGATAAGAACTTCGATTCACGGTGAGAAGCTAGTTTCTGAGTGCCCAATCTGGAGAATAAGGAAGATGATTGAAAAGCTTAGCTCTTTCTTTTACTGGAAACTGCTTGACGACAATGAACTTTTGCGACGGCGCACTGCAGCACAAAAACGAGAATATTGTTTTCTTTTTCAATGATTTTCTACAACAATATCATAAACAGGAATTTACTTGGGATAAGCTCATCATTTATCATTTGAGGATGCAAGTAACTATTTTTCAGCAATAACTATGGAACCTTTTCGATGTTTCCAGTAGTTCGAGACTGCGAAAGAAACCAATCTTGGATCCATCGTCAGGATCTTCGCGTTCATTGAGAAAAGGTCCATACCAGTCAAAAACATTGGATCATGATAAGTAATACTTGATATTTGTAAACTGTACAGAATATTTAAAACACCTACTTTGATGCCTCCCCTTATGGCTAAACATTATTACTCTTCTTTGCTGAGATATTGAATTTATGGATGCTTTCTGGACCAATGATTAATTGCATAAAATCATTGCACCTCTAAGCACTTTAATGAACGCAAACCGAAGTGCCTTAGTAAATTTTAAAACTTTGAAAATGCCTTGTGCATATAGGAGTCTGAACGAAAGCGCTAAATGTTTTGTTGTTATTACCAATCTTACTTGTCTGACAAGGATCAGCACAAGCCATTGCAAGGAGGGGCCAAATCTGGTGCCAAATATGCGCCCGTCGTTGGCAGAAGTCTTGAGCACCAGATAGACGACAGCCCGACTTTAGCTCAGTTCCGTCCCCAATTTTAAGAAACAGTACCCAGGTGGGATGGTTTCGAGGGTCTCAAGCCCCTCTTCCCCTATAACAACCTCGTGAGATATCTTATGGTTCGCTACATATTTAGAGTGCTCCCATGCCATACAGACACTATGTATTTACAAATATCTATGCTTTCTCCGATATTCGAAACCAGGCCCTTCGGTATAACAGTCAAAACCCCTAACCACAATCCTGATTGGACCGCCGGATTTGATATGTCCAATAAAATACTTTATTCGCAGAAAATTAAAAATATTTTGTTATACTTGCAGCAAGTAAATGTTCCGATTTAAGAATAAAAAACAGTGTCTTTACGATTTGTTCTGCAATACTGCACTCTTTCGATGATGAAAATCGTAAATATATTTTCATGTGTCTGCCTATGGAAGTGGGTAATGACACATTCAATTTTCTATCTAAGAGTTTTTGTGTTTTCTTTTTATGTTTGGATTTTTTAATATTTGCAGTAACAATACCAAGCGTAATGGTGATGTTTTCAACCAGCCGGCTAGATCGTGAGCGCGTTGACTTGGTGCCTGCTGTCAAACTTGTGTCTTCAGATTTCTTTACCAACCTTCGAACAGTTGTTTTATTAGTACACTTTCACATCAAAAGACTGCATGGAGCTTCTTAACATTTTGTGCGTAGTACTCGCCATCTTTGCAATGAATTTTCATAATCAAAACTTGCTATTCCTTTATCTTGTGCTCCATGTCGGCTAAGCCAAAGAATATGTACTGTTAAGAAGGAAAACTTCGCAGAAGCAGAAGTGGCTCTCTTCCAACGAAAAGGGAAACAACTGCGCATGCGTGAAATATCTGTCACCAAAAAGCGCCAAAGCTCGAAGCTGAATGTCGAAGTTGGTTTGGACAGGTTCGACCGTTACGTTTAGCAAGAGTTTAAACAAAGAATAGGTTCTTTGGTTTCAAGTAGCGATATGGACAATGGAAGTTCAACAGCCAGTGAAAGTGAAACTTCACCTAATATTTCATCATTTCCGAGTTTAAATTATCGCGACAAGTCAAAGAACGATTCATCTTAACCCGTGTTCCTCAATTTCCTATACACGTCGCGGAGGGGGAAAATGTCGGCTAGGTACCAAAGAATCGGCACATCACAGAGGGGAAATTCTCGCCAACAAATTCCGTCGCCAAATCCCTTGGCGAATGTTCCATTTTCTTTGTAGCGGCGTTGCAGACAAAGTGGTTTACATTGCGTCTATGGAGCATTTCCTTCTTTACATAGAGGTTCTCTGTCTAAGCTGCAATGAAGCTGTGAAATGAAGTCACATGTATAAAAGCCAGAAACACTACGTCAAAAGCGACTTCTTAAAATCGGAGTATTTACCTGTTGTAAGTATGTAAAAATATTCTCTGCCTTCTAAGAATAAAATATTCGCTCGGGAATATTAAATCCGAAGCTATTGTTAGCACACCTTATGTTTTATCTTGGAGGGGAGAAAGCTAAATTTTTTAGTACGAAATTGAAGAAATTAGCAATACCGTCGTCGTGGTTCGAACTCAAGACTTCCTGAATGCGCGTATAGTGTGCCTCCTCTTACACCACGAAGCCATGTGGAAACCAGAGAGAAGATACTATGCACAATCCTCACCTTTTAAGGGACAACGTGGATTAGGGGACCCAATGAGCCTATCTTAGTGGTGTCGAATTATCGTCCACCATCTTTGAGTTCTGGCGCTACTGCAGTCTTTTAGAATTTTTTCAATGCCATGAAATTGAAGAAATCCGCAGTAGCCTCTTCCGAATTCGAACTCCGGACCTCCCGAATACGCATCGAGCGTGCACGAAGGCATACGGAAATGAGGAAGAAAATATCCTACAAACTAAATTTATTTATGCTAAATATCATTCACTTTATGTTTGCAAAGACCGTATCTCGATTCATGAACGTAAAAAGGCTTTCTGAATTATTAATGATATATGAAACTTTTATAGATATTGCTAACTAATTATTAGCAACATTTTCAAGGTTTTAATGCAGTAAATACTTTCAAATTAAATTTCTTTAATTCGAAAGTGAAATCAGTATTAGATGAAGAAGTGCTCTGGATGCATTCCATGTGAATTTCATTCATCTCGGACCATAATACGTTTGTAATATAGAATGAGAAACTAGTAAGCTATATGGATATGTAATATTTTAATGCGTAGATGAATGAATACGGTAAGTTAATTTATGGCATTCGAAGCCACTTTACTGCGTAGTTGGAAGGATGAATGCATAAACTAAAAACTTTCAGTCGTGGCCGTTACAAACCATAAACAAAATCTTTGACTATGTTACAATGCTCAAAACAAGTTACCTTATTCTAAGGAACAGAGGTTTTTTGATATATTGTAGTTAAGCATCCCCCAACCATCAGCAAGATGGTACGCTGATTTTCTTGGAGAGGATTTGCCAGTCCATCGTGAAAGTATCATAGTGTTATAGTTCGACCGCTTCGTCCTCGACCATGAGCGCAAACACGCATGCACCATTCAGACCGAATTATTCTCAAAATAGGGTGGAAGGATGGAAACTTTCTTTCCCTCTGTTCTCTCTTTCGGAGAAGAGAAGAATTTCAAGTGACCTTTCACATCGTAGAAAAGTAATAACGCTCCTTTTGGGCGAGTCTATATGTTTTGGCACAATGCCAGCCAGGGTTGCTTTTGAGACGGCCGAACTATATTTAGTATTGCATTATATTATTATGTTTTTATATTGAATTTCCTGTTGTATTAAACATGTGTATCCACAATAAGAACTTACACAATTAATCATAAATTAAGTATTTTATTTCTACATGAGAGTTGGCAGCTCAATCTGTATTATAGTGGAAATATTTTCATCAACAGAAATTTGAAAGGCATGTTATTGCAGTTATTGAACATTCACGTTGTGAAAAAATTTGAACATTTATTTTGTGGAACACTTATCGCCAAGAGACTTTACAAAATTCTCATTGGACATTCTAACAACTTGAGGACTGTAAAAATGTACAGTTGTTTTAAAATAATATAGCGCTTGCATTTATTATTGAATTCATAATTTTACGACTTATGATTTTTTAATTGTTCAAAAGTTAATTTTATGTTTTGTATTTTCAAAATTATATCTCTCATTTTTTACTGCTCTAATGCTGTTTCTTCGACTTTTCTTTTGAAGGAGGGGGGCATATGTAAGATATAATAAAATACGATGGCCATGTTAAGAAATAATTGGCGACCTCAAAATTAGCTATTCTAAATTTGGTGCTCTCCCCCTAAATTCATCAGTTCTCCCAAACTCGAGATCTTTCCATGTTACTTAAAGCTTAATGCAGATACCTCTTGCAAAATCAAATAATTGTAAACCAAAAGGTTTTTAACTCGAACTGAAACTTTTGACTCCCTTCCTTCTTCATCTGAATTGCAGCGTCCTTTTTTCGCTTACGCTTTATTCTTGGGAAGACGACGCCTGCTGGCAAGACTACTGATCAAAACTGCTGCCGCTTACTTGCCTAAGATGACGTCGGACTTTAAAACTCGTGTACATGGAAATTATCGTATTCAACTAAGATTGAAAAGTATCTTAGCTACAGAAATGCAGATTATACTGCAATAAAATTATGTTTCGAAACTGCTACACCTGGCAGTGTTTGATTTATGCATTCATCCTTCTAACTACACAGTAAAATGTCTTCGAATGACACAAATTAAAAGTACAGGTGTCTTCATCTACGCATTAAAATATTACATGTATATACATATATATTATTTCTAATTACATAATCTAATTTACGATATGAAAGACCGATATCGTCTGTTTGATATTGTTAAATATAATATTTGATACCACACTAATTTCATAATTTCATTTAACTTTTGATAGTTGTTTTCCAGATAATTATTCACTCATAATTACTAACAATTGTTTCATGAGACTTCTGTAAAAGAAAAAATCCAAGAATTTAAATATGTGTTACCACGCAATTAAAAGATATCATTCCTTGTCAAACTTATTTCCCATCCTTTTCTAATTTTTAATCTCTTTTAAAATTTACATTTCTTCTTAACTGCTCATTAAAATTCCATCAATTAGATCAAACAATTTTTTAAAACCATAACTTTTTCCAGATTTTATAAATTTTTCGACACTGCTTTACTTTTTATCATTACATTGGCATGCTGCAAAAATCAGTTACTTCATTTTTGAGGATCAAATAAAAAGTCTGGTATCAAATCTTCATTATTATTAAATTCTTGGCTTTTCTAAAAGCAAAAAAAAAAAAAAAAAAAAAAAAGAAAAAAAAAAAAAAAAATAAAATAGCAGATAAAAAAAAAACTGAAGCATTTTACTTTGATATAAGTTTAGAAAGACTTCCATCATTACTGTTCTTTTTTACATGAAATATTAGCATTTGAGGTTTTCACTACAAATACCACTTTTTTTCAAGAGCGTATTTTTTCCTCGTAATAGTTTCCGCTAAATTCATAATTTTTGCTATGTTTGTTCATTAATAATTTAAAAGTTACGTAATCATGAAAATTGTAGGATATCAATTATTAAAAATTATTACATATCTACGTCTCTGTTATAAAAATCATGTTATAAAATGGTTGAGCTGCTAGTTAAATACAAGCGTCAAAGTATCAACTCTGAATTCTTAAATTTGTGCCGTAAATGTTTCAGTTAGTTCATTAAATAGTATAACGAGTTACTTATAAAAATTAACCAAGAAGGTAGCATTTCTATCATAAGTTAAATTGGCATTAAAGTTTAGTCAGAGTAAAGGAATCACAGCGTAGCACATATGAGAATTATTGTAATGTGAAATGCTTTTATTTTTCTTCAATGGGCACACTAATTTCGGAACATTCAAATGCCAAATAAATTTTCTAAATAATTTAAAACGTTTCTAAAATTCATCTTCTCACGTCTTTAAGAGTTAAACGAGTTACGTCAGAAATTTCTAAAGAGAGTTAGTCCAAAGGGAAGAAACTTTCTTATGTCTCTTGTTTAAATCTTTAATTCCCTTATTGTCTTTCCTCGAGTCTGGATTGCACAAAGCATGATACCTTGGCTCAGGTCGCAGCAGAACTTAAAAATGTACAATGTTTCCTAGCATATAAAAGCATATAAACTAAAACATTTAGAATATCTGACATTTAAAAGTAATAAAATTCTACTTGCGTTATATTTTTATAGCTGTTTTAAAGATGCAGTGATGTTGAGAGCTAATCAAATGCTCGCATAACAAAGCAGTTCGAATATCGCAAGGGAACTCGTTTCGAACAGGAGTTTGACATTTGACTGAAATGTAACAGACCCAGAATCGAATCTTAAGATCATTATCATCTTCAAGGGCATGCGAAATTCGAACGCTGCTGCATTTCGCATTCGTGCTAACAAATGGCGTCTTGAGCAAGTAACTACATACCAATCAGCACCAAGAGAGCATACCACCACGAAATTGCTAGAATGGTGACCCGAACTGTTGGGGCTTTAATTATTAAGTGTTTATGTTTTAAGTTCTATATCAAATAAGATCAAAATTTGGATATTCAATTTTCAATAACATGAATGTATAATGTTTGTGACACACATGATAACACAATATATACAGTAAAACTGGTTTCAATTCAATAGTAAATAGTGGTTAGTTTTCTACGCTCCAACAGAATAATTAAATAATTGCGTTGTGAACATATAAATACTGGTCCAGTGTTCTAAATTAAAAGTGAAAACATTACAAGAAGTTAAAATTAAATATAGCATTTATTTAAGATACTTTGAAATTAATACAAATAGTAACATTGGTGGCGGTGATGTGTAAACAGAATTAATCAAAGTTTTCATACCCGTTCAAACAGGGAATTTAACATTGTAGTCAAAAGAACTTGTCAAAGTCACTCAACATTATGTGGCGATCCAAGCAGTGAATTGGATTGGAGGAATACATAGTGGAATGGTTGGCTGTAACATGGGTTAATCTAAG
>KK121215.1:272416-322325 GCA_000611955.2 Stegodyphus mimosarum
AATATAATACATATAAATAAAATAAATAAGGTAAAATATAATAGAGTCCCATTAATAAAACTCAGAGGGTGTTGATTTACTGTACTGAAAAGGTCAAGTTTCAATCAAAAAGAGATAGATTATTTGCAGCTCATAATATTCATAATATTCCAACGCCTAAATCCATAGCAATTTTATTAATACTTTTCTCTTTGTCCAGTGCTCAAGGCATCCAGTTTGATTTCCATTTGTTTCTTTTTCTTGTTCAAAATTTCGAATTTCTTTCATTGTTGTCTTGATTTCTTTTCTTCTTTTTGGTCGACATTTCGAACATCTTATACGACATTTTTTTCTTATTCGATACAGGTTGGTACAGGTGTTAGTAGGCAGGATACTAAAATTTTATCATTGGTTGCACAGTTATAGAACTGTACTGTCACTATTGCTTATCGTTCTAGAACTGTACTGTCACTATTGCTTATCGTTCTAAAATTTAATAGCTACTGTTGTAAGGTTTTAGTTAAACTAACAAAGTTTTATTTTAATTTAAATCTTTCTATCTCTTCTCATTTTCAACTTCCCTTTAGAAGAAGCGCTCTTTCTCAGCTTATGCTAATTTGAAGTGGAGCCAACGACTGTTTAAGCAAGAGGTAGAAACCTCTCAGGGTGAGAGAGCTTTTAGTCTTAGACCACGATCATTCTATTCGACGTTCGCTTGACTAGCTAGCATTTAAATTCTAAGCCAGAGTGCTTTTACGTGATTGCTTATTGAAATAAATCGAAGCGCGTCAGTATTAGTAAATCTTGCTACGCACCATTTAGTTAGAGGCCAACCTCGCGTTATAAACTCTGTGAGCGACGACTATTTACTTTCTATTTAGCTTTAGTTTTAAATTTATCTGATTGTTCATTTTAGACCCAAGTGTGGTCTTTTACTTTCTGTATCCCTCCCGAGTTGGGAAGTGGTTTGTAAATAATAGTGATTTAATAAAAGAGGGTTTTAAATCCCTTTCAAGTGCAGTTATTCTACCTCTGAATCACAGCCTTCTACCACAGAGTATAGCTGCATTCAGCTCCCTGTTCCAGATCAGGACTTTAAGCTGTCACAGAAGATGTTTTCAAAGAATATGCACCGAACACTCAGTCCTAACACTGTCTTAACTCACAATCAATAATGCTCATTATTTCATTAATGCTGTCACAACTGACACGAACTTAGCATATACTGGGATAAGGGCTTCGGTTCTGAAATTCGTTTCTCGTGGCCAGCGGCCGCTTGAGATAAGTATAGTCCCCCAGCCCCAACCGTGCTGTTTTTATTTCAATTAACTTTACTAATTCATCGAACTTATAATTTAAATAAAGAAGTTAATCAAAATTATTCTACTTAAAATCACAAATTTTCATTAAAATTGTTTTTGTAATTCATGTGCACATAATAAATTGCAAGTTTGATTATCATTGCAGTAAATATTTCGTTCAAATTTCGAATATCAATGCTGAAACTTTTTTTTTTTTTGTAATCTCATTATACAGAGGCTGTTCGCAAATTTTTAGACGATTTTGCTTTGCTGTAAAGAAATATCTTCTCCTTGGAATTTTTTTTAATTGCGACTATATTTTTGAGAGTATAAATTGCCATCTGCTACTTGACAGTTTTTTTTAATGCTAAATAGCACTTTTAAAGAAGCAATGAATGAAAGACTAGTTTTTTATACTTTCCGAAGAAAATTATTCGTATGTAGTTCTTAAGTAATGCTGTGAAAGGCCATGGTTTTTCCATATCGAAAGCTATGGTATGTTAATGTTCTCAACAACAAATGGAACAAACATCACAATTTAGCTTTAAGTGGAAACATTGTTCCAGACACGTATCCAAGGAAACAACTGAACGTTTCGAATGTTGCAAAAGTAAGATCTTAAGAAGTAATGTTAAAAGAAAATCACCAAATGCAAGGACAATAGCAAAATCATTAAAAAGGTCACTGTCAACTGTAAACAGCGTGATTAATGCGGATTTGAATCTTAGAAAGGCGAAAAAAGATAATGTACATCGTTTTCTTCACAACTTATCGTCGAAAGCAGAATGCTGTGCAGGATTCCTTAACAGAAACATTTATCCCGTCAAAAATGGAAAAATATTGTTACAGTAGAAGAACCTTGGGTTTACTTAAAATGACTACAATGAAAGGAGATCCATTTATTATTATCAAAGAGGAGAAAAAAATCTTAAAACATGGTTCAAGAAATCTAAAGAAAGTTTTTCTAAGGGATTTATTTATCACCGGTGTTTTCATATAAGGGCAAATTAAAAATAAAAAGAGCGGAGAAAAATTTTAAGATCAACTCCACATATTATTAAAAACATATTTTATACCCAGTTTACAAATATGAGATACCTTCTCTTTATACACAATGTTATCAATCAGTAGAACTGCATCAAGAGAATGCTAGCAGTTACACGTCAAAATCTACTGTTAATTTCCTGGAAAAATCTCCAAAATATTCATATCTTCAAAATATCTTTTTAATAGAATTGTAATTAAAATTATTTTACTTTCCGTGCAATGCAGCACGTGCGGAAATTTAAGAGAAAGCTACGCCGGAAAAAGTAAAAATACAAGAGCGCGTGTATTTACCATTTAATAGATATCTCGTACTGTTTCAGTATCCAGAAAAATCGAGAAAATAGATTATACCAGAATATTCTAGTGATGATTAAAAAGCTTATAAAAGCCGGGTTACAGCATCTCACCTCAGTTGTTTTAAGCGAACTGTTTTTGTTTACTTACTGGTGTTACTGATTGTAGCGAATTTGCTGTGAAGTCAAATTAGTTTTTCTGTATTTTGAAGATTATGATATTTTGATTGAATCCATATCTCTGCTAAATCTCCTGTTCTATCATCAATGTGTGTTTGCACTTTTGGACTTTTAAAAAGCGGGTTGTCCAGACGTCGATCTACAACCACCCTAGACTTTGGAAAGTTGTTCGAGAGCAATGGGATAAAGTACCGCTTCCGATACTACAAAAAGGAGTCTTGTAAATTGCACTGTACAAAGACAGTAAAAAATAAGGGTTATCAAATAGCACGTTTAAAACATAAAAATTTTAGGTAAGATGTTTCTGTAATTGCAATGAAATTCGTCTAAAAAATGTACGAACAGCCACTGTATTCCTGCTATCTATCTTACAATGAAAATTAACGTTTTAAAATTTAGTTTATATGGTTTAACTTAAGCAGTTTGTCAGAATATTTCATTAAATTCGATATATTTAAGTGTAATTTATAAGCGTTACAACTATGTGTTGACATTTAATTGCATCTTAGTTCCCATAATCTTTTGACAACTGACATTATGCAAGACCTTAACAATTACTTTTATATTATGTAATGCAAATTATTTTATTTCGATCAAATAAATATTTTTACTGGTGAATTAAAAGGGAAAGTAACTCCATTCTGCGAAACCTTCCTCGATATGGCTCTTACCTTCTTCTGTCATTTTGTTGTAGGATCACATTGCAACAATATCACGGACAATGAAACCTTTAGTGACGAAGAATACAATCAAAGAAAAATTAAGAACTGCTCAAGGATTTCTCAAAAAGATAAGAGATCTTACCGAAGATGTAAGTAACACCAAGTAGCTATTCCTCTGCATAGCGTCTGCCAACTGAGTATTATTTTCATTCAAATATTGCGTTCTTGAATCCAGTTTCCTAAAATATATTTTTATACAGCCTCAACATGTTCTTCCGGATGTCTTTGTATGGATGATCAGTGGGGGTAAGCGAGTGGCATACCAAAGACTGAGCTCCAGGGAACTCATGTTTTCCATAGTTGAAGAGGAAAGTGGGAAACACTGTGGAAAAGTTCAGACTCTTTTCTTAAAGGTAAGCCTATAACTTATTAACTTCGGTACTTCTATTTATCCGCACCTCCACCTAAAAGCTGCGAAAACGTAATGATGAGGCAACACACAATGTCATCAAAAAGTAATTAAGTGGCAACCCAGGCGTGTACGTAACAGCGTCTGAAATAACTCTCCACATTTTCCGATATTTTCATCAGTGTGACTTTATATTATAATCATTCCTGTGGGAATTTTCAGTATTTTAGCATAATAGTGGACGGTAAACTACAGTTTTTGTTTTGTTTTGTCTCCGCCGAAATTTCGGACTCAATATGCTAGGCTCATACACCGTAATGCGGCTCTTTTAAAGACGATGCAGGGGTTATTTTAAGTGCCTAAAGGTTATTTTAATTTTTAAGCATGCTTTACTGTCTATTCTCGTTTTCCACCTACTATTCCCTGCCAGACGAGTTTTTTAGTACCAAGTCAGATGTAAATGAGATAGAAAGAGTATTTAAAGGAAGATTTCGCTTACTTTAAGAGAAGAGCTTAGGACCTTAGGAGTCCTTTTTTGTACAGCTTCGGCTAAGTTCAGTTTGGTTTAATATTAGATTAGTTTCTTATTCTCTTATCATGATTTAAAGCGTAAGTGGAGGCTTTTCTGTAAGCCCGAGAAAGGGGTCATCTGTATTTTTAGTTTGAGATAATAAAAGATGAGTTTAACCCTTCTCTGAACTTTGTCGTTTACACACTTGGACTCAGCAATAAATCACTACATAATTCAACTAGGCTTCTACTTAAGCATAGATAAATTAGTTAGAAACATTAAAGCATCGTACCCCTCTTTTTAGACTATCTTTCTTATAAATTAGATGAACATCTATTCATCTATTCATTTATCATTCTATTGCATTTTGGACGATAAATTTAAGACCATTTTAGATTGTTAACAAGTTTGAAAAGGTTCAGAACAAAATTAAGTAGAATAATCATCATTGGTAAAAAATAATATTTCTTAACACTAATATGACGTACTACAAAATTTGAAAAATATGTAGCATAGACTTTTTTCTAATTACATTTAACGCAATCAGTGGCGGCTCGTAGCTAAAATTAGTGGGGGTGCTGTTCCAAAAAAATTTAACCTTTGTTTTAAACCTGTGTAAAGGGAAACAAACATGTATAAAAAGAAAATTTATTTTGAAACTTCCATGAAATTTTACAAAAGAAAAATTAAACATTTCTTAATTACTATTTTTTGTTACAGTTCAAGCTTTACCTATTCATTTAAAAATGAAATCCATTCTTCTTGTTTTAATTTACGCGAAGAGATCAATAATTTTCTCCTTGATCTCTGGATGACAACTGAGGAAATTTTTCTATATTGAAAGCATTGCAAGCGCAGGAAAACGAAAGGTCTTGAAGTTCACTTACAGTCACAGAATTTATTACTTGAGGATGCAAGGACATGGTTAAAGTTTTCTGTAAAATAAAAGAACCGAAAAAAAAATGAATCAAATAGAATAGCTGAAAAATAATCTAAATAAGAATATAGTGTATGATTTTTAAACACAGCACACGCGGAGTAAAAAAAAAAAGAACCAGCCCCCAACGATACTCCAGACTCGGCACTGTAAAAGCGACAGTGCTCTCTCCCTCTCAGCCTCGTACGCTCCTTCCTAAGAGCACATGCGCAGAACAGCCAAATACCACACGCGCGGAGTAAGAAATAATCACGTTTCCAGAATTTCGACATTGAAAGAGCGACAGTGCTGTTTTATCTCCTTGGCTCGAGTGCTGCTTTCTGTGCGCGCTTGCGCAGAACAGCCTTGTGAAGCGCAGTTCCATACAAAAACTTTCTTACCTTTCATAAAATGGAGGATAGCTACTGACATTAAGTTTAAGGATTATATATTGTAGAAGTATAAAGAAAGAATTAAAGAAAAAAGGGCTCATTATATTAAGTATTAAAAATAATAATAAGTGGAAACAGGGGGTGCTGCAGTTCCACAGTGCTTATTACGAGCCGCCACTGAACGCAATCATTCTTTATAACAGTGAATCGTTTTTCTGAAAAGGTTGTTCGCTAAGTTTCCGTTTTTTCTTTATGCAAACAGAGTCAAACAATTTTTGAATAAAGCACTTTAGTCTCATAATTAAATGCTGAGACTCTTACTTGGTTAACTTTGACGTACTTTGCAAATGTTTACCAAATGTTTTACTTACCTACCACTTAACATCTTCAATTTTAATCAAACTACTTTTCAGCAACTTAAAACAATCTGCGCAGAAAATCAATTTTCAGAGGATAAGATAAGTCAGAAGATAATCCAAATCTAAGATATCACATGCGTTTTGTAACTATGAGTAAAATATACTTTGAAAAAAAATTAAATAAGTATGAACAGCTTCTATTTTTATAATTGGTAATATTTCACACTTAAACGAGTCATATACACCACAGCTATATTCAGCGTTGTTCAACGAAAGCCAGTTCTGAAATTTAATGTATTTTCCCTTTGTAAGAAAATGCTATTTTTTAATTATTATAAAAAATAATTATAATAAATATATTTAATTAACCCCCAAAAACATTACTGTACAAAAAAGCACTTTGAAACTTGTTTCTAGAAGGCAGTAACTTTAAAAAGCTTTAAAGATATAGAAAATACACTTAGGAAAATTTGATGCAGTCATGATAAGTTACTTAAATGATCTAAACAGAATTTCAGAGTGTTTTAGGAAACTACAGAAACTTTGGTAATCATCTAGTATGCGATTTATGGATTCTAGTTATTTATTTACTTCTTAGATGGCGCCACTAAAACGTTATTTTTAAATTCAAACGTGCAATCAAATGGCGGGAGAAATAACCGATAAATCAACAACCAATATTAGTACCGCCATCTAAAGAATGAAAAAAGAAGGAAAGAAAATCTGAAAGGCTCCATTTCAACGTTACACCAGAGAATTATTAAGGTTTTTTTTATACCCTCAGTGAGCGTCGTAGATTACCAGTCTACTATTGGTCTCACTCCTTCTGGAGTGTTATTATAATTATTATTATCGTTATATTTTTTTTTATATTTTGGTTTATTATTAAGCATCGCTTTCTTCGTACTTACATCACATAAAATTCAAGAGCAAAATCATAAAATATTCAAAACCAACGTCTCTTTAGAATTTCCTGTAGAATGTTAGGAGTTGACATACATTTTTTTTTATATTTGCTATATTATATTTTTAAAAATTAGCCGCCTAAAAGAACTGATCATAAAAAAATTGTATGTAATAATTTTAACGAGTACAGATAGTGTCATTTGATAAAAAAAAATATTTTCCATTTCTAATTAGACTTCTTATGATTTAAATGCATTTTTATTTAAATCAATCAGATTTAAAAGTAGAAAAAATATTTTTAAGAATTGTTTTTATTAAATATCTTACATTTTTCCGAATGGCAACGGTCTACCACGCTGAAGATTAGAATGTTTTATTTCAAATAGTGTTGCCACTTCTGAATTTGGAATTTATGACTTTATAAATTCGTTAAATTTGTACGAAATGTGAAATAAATCAGAAGCAAATTAGAAATTCAAATTTCTGGCTGAGAGCTGGCGTTGTTTCGGTGGAGAATTATGTATATGAAAAATTCGGCCGCTCTAAGACACCGTCGTTTATTCAAAGAGCAAGCAATATACGTTTTATATTATAGATTCCTCGTTTTATTTAATTTTTTTAAATAATACATGTGATAACTTTTAGTAACAACCATCTATCTGGAAATTTCTTCGGATAAAAAAGATGATACGGAAAAAAAGTGAGTTTCGAGACTAATAGCACTCTGATAACTAAAAAGACCTTTTATTTAGAACTACCAATAGCATTTTAGTATGAGCCTTTTTAAAACTTACAGAAACATAACAATACCAAATCGGAGAAAAAGGTTCATACGTTCATTCTACTCGAACAGCATTTTAAACAAACACTGCCATTTCAACCAACATGTAAAATATTAAAGATAAAGGTTTTCATATTTGCTATAAAATTTTTGGATTGTGAGCCTTGCTTATTTTAGAAGTATGCAACAGCGATCTTGCAGAGAATGGGAAACCATAAAACTATTTCCATGCAATTTTTATATATACAGTTCACTAAATCTAAATCGTAAAACGAATTGAAGCTATAAAAGTCACCAAAATATGCTCAGCATCGTTTTCGTTTTCACATTTCAGTCAGAAAAAAGTAATATGTACTAATATATTTGTATAAATTCTCCACAGTTTAGCGATATTTTAATATAGTTTTATAAGATACTGAGGAGAGATGCATGAGTTCTTATTTCTAAATCTTCTATAAAAATAGTGATGCTAATCTGTAAGATATGAATTCAAAAGAAATTTCAAATTACAGTTTATTCTTTCTTGGATCGTAGAACTTCTCAAGATATGTGATGCATTTTGATGCGATTTTATATTCAAAATTCGGAAGAACATTTAAATACTGATATCTGATGTTTGAAAAATGATAGCTTTACGAATTTTATATATGTGTAAATAATTTTAGTGCAATTATATGGAAAACTGTAGTATCTTTTATATAGTGTAACACGAAATACTTAAAAAAGCGAAGCTATGCTGGACAAACAAGGTTACAGGGACAAGTCTATTTATCAGATGACAGGTGAGAGCAGGGTTCAGACAAGATTCTTTGGTCCAGACACCGGGGAGGGGGGCTTTGACTGACTATTCAGGTATCGCTTGGATCCCGCAACTGTCTAGGAAAAACAACCTTGCCAAACAGGAGCTGATGTTGGAAGATAGACGTATTGCGGATTTTTACAGTATACTTTGTTATATATTATACATTAATAATACATGCATTCATACATTATATTAATACATGCATAACATAAAAAGTGCATTCCCCTATTCGATTACATTGAACGTTAAACTTATGCATTTACATTACATTCACTGGTATAAAGAGGTTAACGCGTATGTATGAGTTAGGTCTTCTATGGCTAGATGGGACGAATCTATTTAACACGGAATAAATGGCTCTGTCGCTAAATTGCCGATAATCGTCAAGCCGGCGATGGTTTCGGCAACAAATGTTTGTTGCCAAATTCGGCGAGAAATCGCCGAAATATTGGCGATATTTTGGTCCAATCCTTCTATAACTGTAGTTGGTACTGTAACTGAATAACTAATTGATCCCTGTATGCAACTGTAACCGTATCCGGCCTTTATATTTAACTTTAACTGTATTTGCCTTCCAGTAATTTTCGAGGAATGGAAGGTACTAGAGATTTCCCGGAAGGCGGGGGAAAATTATATAAGCCCCACGAGAGCATTAGTTCTCAGTTTTTAGTTCAGAGTTAGATCTCCGTGCGAGCTTCGCTCTTCACATGCGTTTTATTTTGCGGTCTGTTTAACGTTCTTATTAGTTTATAGTGGTAAACTATTGATTGTGCTTTGTCATACTGAGACGATACAAGCAGTTTTGTGTAAAGTTCTAAAACTGTAAAATTTTCCTTTTGTGTAAACAAATTTTGTCAAGCTATTGCCGGTTGTTTATGCATTCAGTCCAATACGATCCCCTGCGCACGCAACAATAGTTGTCAATGTTGCATGCCAAGTTCTGAACGCCGATCAGATTGTTGTGAGAAGTACTGAGGAAGATGAGGACAATAATGAATATTATGAAGAAGAAGTAGAAATGATTGAAAGATGACCTTCTTATACTGAAGCTTGCAGTGGCTTTCGTTTATCATGGACGGTATAAAAAACAAGTTTAATTCGATCAAAATAATTTACAAACATTACTCAGTTTAGTAACTCCCAAACAATCAAAATTCATCCTTAGAAACTTGTACATAATCTATTGTTTTAAGCCTCGTAAAAGCCTGTGTACACGAGGTAACATATTTCCTGATAAGCTTATACCGTCGTATGCGACGCCCGTACTAGTTCGTTAGCAGGAAACATGTTGCCGGCGCCTGCCTTTAAGAGTAAATGACTGTGAGTACAGCGGGAAAAAAGTTGCTGGCAACTAAATCGGCAATAATTAATGAAATCACTTTAAATCGCGAACTGGGATTGCTCAGTTTTGTTTTGCTAATTCTATTCAGCTAAACGAATTTTGATTGCCTCAAAATGACAAACCGATAGCTATGTTCCTTGTCTAACTATCTGATATGCGCTGATTGATCTTATTAAGAGTAATGACATAAGTGTAATGGAATGTCTGCTGTATTTATTACAAAAATACAATGCGAGTTAAGTTGTATTTCACCTAATAATATTTTTTAAAATGTTGAAACAGAAAGATAAATACGTATATATAAAACGTTCATATCAGTATTAGAGTAAACTCGCGTTGTGTAGAAGAATAGTTGTAAGGCAACAGCTTCGATGGGGATCGTTTTGCGTCAAGCAGCTTTGTACGCGGGCCTTGATTCACTGATTTATATTAATTTTATTATGATTAGAAATGTAATTGGATGCTTAACAGTTCTTAATTATTCTTAGGTAATAAAGGTAGAGCAACGACATTTCTTAAAATCGTAATTTATCCGAAATATCCCGTTTTAATTAGCTCGGATAATCTTTTGTTTCTCTTTTAATATATCATTAAAATATTTACTTTTATAGCTACTTTTATACATTGAAGAAATAAAGAAGTAAATATAAATAAAAAATATAAAAAGCTATTTAATAATTATTGGTTAACTAATATTCGTTTATTCGTTTAGGGAGCATAAAATGTAGATCCAGCCGATTACGAGATAGATAAGATTCTCCCTATATCTTAAAAAAAGAAAAAAAAATCTGAAAGCTTCAGATTTTACATTACGCCCAAATAGACGTTTATTTAAACTTTAGTGTGTCACATTTATTTATTAAATGTTCTTTGCACTTAAACTATAAAATTCAATTCAACAGCAATATCGCAAAATAATTTTTAAATGAGCATATCTTTAGAATTTCCGATACACAGTCTAGCGCGCTGGAGATAAAATTGTTTTTTATTCCGCACAGTTTTGCCATTGCTCGCTTTGAAATCCTTCAGTTTGTTAATCAAACATTCGCTGAAGTTTTATAAAATATGAAATCGATAATAAAACACATCTCAAATTTCAAATTAGGGCTTCGAGATGCCCATATTCGGTGTAAGATTGCGTTATTCAAAATTGGATGGTTCTAGGTACCATTGCTTTATCACAATGCGAGAAACGTATATACATTTATGCAGATTCTTCATTATTTAATTTCTTTAAATGTAACACAGGACGATAATATTTAGCGGCAATAATTTGAAAGGTAAATCGACATTTAAAGTTTGCAACACAAAATGCTAAAACGAAATTAATAGTGCTTCTGGCCTAACGCCTGTTGGACTAAAAATATAAAACTCCGACGAAGGTTATAACAACCTTTTTTATTTTAGCTAAACTGAGCACAACATGCACACATTCGGTGCTAACAAACTAACCACCTTAAATACAAAAATACCAAATAAATACAAAATAGTGTCTACAATCAGAATGAATCAAATTTCAAGTATATGATTGGCTCCTCCTTCAATCTAAATCAGATCTATGGGCTGCATACAGTAAGCCTAGTCTAAAATATCAAATAATCTAAAGGTAAGTGGCTAGCACAAATATTCAACTACAGAGCTACTTGCAAATACGCGACATAAATCTCACTCGCAGTATAAACTCATTTTTTCGGCGTAATTCCGCCCTACTTGTAAATTTAACGCTTCAATTCTGGTACTTAAATGGTTTTTCCTAACGCACTGAGATTTTGCATGTACCTGATTTAAATTTGCATTCTGGTAGGAAATCGAAATCAGAAGCGAAAGGAAAGTTTCTTAAAATAAAAATAAATGATTAATACAAAATAAGGTCTTTACAAACTATTAAACTTAATAAAAAAAAGTGTCAAATTTCACAATCGCAAATAAAAAGAGCTTTGGATTCCTATATCAAACTTACATTTTGCAGGTAATTATTATTCATATATATTCTCTTTTAAGAAATTTTTTAAACTCCTTGAGTTTTGAGCTGCAAGTATGTACAATATGTACACTGTGCAAAAAAAAAAAATCTGAAACGTTTCAGATTTTAAATTACGTCCAAAGGAGCGTTTTTTAACGTTTTGTGTGTTACCTTTATTTTTTAAATATCACGTTCTTCGCATTTAAACCACAAAATTCAGATTTAAAATGAGCATATCTTTAGAATTTCCTATACACAGTTCCGCGCACCGCAGATAAAAAGGTTTTTTTTTTCTCGTAGAGTGTTGCCATGGCTCGCATTTAAATCGATGAGTTTGCTTATCAACAATTCGTTTACGTTTTACGTAATATGAAATAGATAATAAAACAAAATCCAAATTTGGGTTTTCAGATGCGCATATTCGGGTGGAAACGTACGTTATTTAAAACTAGATGGCTCTAAGTACCGTTGTTTTGTCACATTTGGAGAAATATACATACATTTATGCAAATAAAAATTGTTTAGGATATTATTCAATTTTTTTTCGAAAAATTTTTAAAAATTATTTAGAAATATAAATTTTAAAAACAAATCATAAAAAATGGGCAAATTTTATTTGGAAGGAAAATAAATTTTGGTATGTTAAAGGAAGAATCAAATAGGTTTAATAAAAAAGAGAATACTAACAAATATATACCAAATTCTATCAACATTGTGGGACTAAAATTTTGAGAGCTAATTTTTTAAAAACTACTCGACTATTTTTACAAAACTTGACAGTTTGGCATAATTTGAGTCGTAGAATCGAAATATGGAAAAACATTGGCATGTCATTTCAGAAAAAGTCCGATTTTATGTCAAAATACCTATATTAGAACAATGCTATATATAAATTTGATACGTACCCTAAGTCGCGCTTTCGAGACATAAAAATGCAAGTTCAATTTCGTCAATCGGGCCAATAATAACGGGAGCTACAGAACAGTCCCATTTTTGCGCAGTGTACACCAGTTTAAAGTTCCTAAATTAACTATAATTTGTTACCAACTCTTTAGGTTTAACTTGTTTATCTGTTAAGGTCACTATACATTATTGTAACTTTTATTTCAGTGTACTAAGTCAAATTTACGGTATAAACGATGTGAAAGGTATAAACGATCTTAATATAGGCAGGTAAATAGAGGGAGCTGTTTTTACGATTAATATTCTGAACCTGACAATTTCAGTCAAGATTATGGAAATCCTCGATTTTAAAAAGAATTCTTTTTCTCTTAAATTCGAATTCCTGAAAATTCGAGCATCAACGTTTTATATATGCCTGCATTTAAAATAACAGGAAAACAAATGAAATCTTTTTTTTTTAACTTTTTCTTACATGACTTATTTCGATTCCTTTCAGTTGCCAGGGAAGAAAGGTGCTGGACCAGGTGGTTGGGCCATCCAGGCAAAAGTTCAAATGTATCTGTGGTTAGGACTAACCAAGCACAAAAAGCATTTCCTAAAAGGCCTTCCGAAAGGATATGATTCGTCAATGGAGATCAGGAATTCAGAAAAACTGCAGACAGCACCTCCCTCTTCCATACATTACTCAGGTATTATTTTATTTCCTTTCTTTTGAGGAGACATAAGAATATTTTATGTTTCCCAGATAATTTGCATTTCACAAATAATATATGCAAGCTACGTTTCATTTTTACAAAAAGTACTTTAGATGGTTTTTTATATTCTTTTTTTATTTATCTTAAATAAATAGCTAAGTTTTCAGTTTCTTATTTATTTTAAGATAACAAAGTATAAAGAATTTCAATTTCTTTAAAATAGGTAGTTTTCAGTTTCTCTTAGCATGGTAAACCTGTCTACATTATGTGTAGAAGCTTTTATAAATATTGTCTTTGTGAAAAATTAATTCTAAATTTCTTACTTTATGTTTATATATGTATATATATATGAAATTTATTAATTATGAATTTCAATATTGTCTTTGGGAAAAATTAGTTCTAAATTTCTTACTTTATTCAGAAGTCAAAACAACAAAAATCAGCGTAATATTCTCAATATTTTCACAGGACTAGTTTCGATGGTTTTTACCGAACCATCATCCTCAGCTGCGAAACGTGAATGAAGAAGATCGGAAATAATGATTAGATGAGATAAGAAAGCCTGGACAAGAATAAGCACGTGGCGCCATCTGTTGGTGAAACCAGAGCTAAAACATAATTTCTTTAAAGGCCGAAGGCAAAATTGGATTGGAATTAGGATCGTTAACCAGAACAGAAAGATTTTTTTGAATGTGAAATGCCTCTAGAAAATCCAGTTCTCCAATGGAAGATGTTTTTTTGAATAATTTTGGCAGCAGAAAAATTGAAAATGTGATTTTCGGACCAACAATGTTGAGCAACAGAAGACTTTCGAGTTTCCTTTTTTCTAACATATGCCTCATGTTCTTTGACGCTTTAATTTCGCGTCATTCGTCGTAATTGACGCGAAATTAAAGCGTCAAAGAACATGAGGCATATGTTAGAAAAAAGGAAACTCGAAAGTCTTCTGTTGCTCAACATTGTTGGTCCGAAAATCACATTTTCAATTTTTCTGCTGCCAAAATTATTCAAAAAAACATCTTCCATTGGAGAACTGGATTTTCTAGAGGCATTTCACATTCAAAAAAATCTTTCTGTTCTGGTTAACGATCCTAATTCCAATCCAATTTTGCCTTCGGCCTTTAAAGAAATTATGTTTTAGCTCTGGTTTCACCAACAGATGGCGATCACCAACAGGCGCCACGTGCTTATTCTTGTCCAGGCTTTCTTATCTCATCTAATCATTATTTCCGATCTCCTTCATTCACGTTTCGCAGCTGAGGATGATGGTTCGGTAAAAACCATCGAAACTAGTCCTGTGAAAATATTGAGAATATTACGCTGATTTTTGTTGTTTTGACTTCTGAATTAGTTTCGTTCGGCGTGTTATTGTGTCTTTCTTACTTTATGTTTATATATGTATAAGATAAAACGTATGAAAGCATAATTCTAGCTTTATTTTAATTGGCAATAACGCTTTTTATTCTTCATTTTAATTTGGGTACTTCCTCTTTCTGTCCTAAAAATATTATTTATTTACCCATCTAAACTGACTCATTTCAAAATTAATGCGTATTCTAAGACCTTTGAAATGCAGATTTCTTTTATCCATATTCTGGATAAGATTCGAACCGAAACTTTTTTTTATCTCCCGCACGTTTTCTTCTGAATGTGTTACTTTATTCTGTCGCTTCACTGCCGCTCACACGTTTCGGCTAATTTCTCTGTATCCACTGCATGTTTTACAACGTAAGCATCAAGCTTTGGGATGCATATCATGGTAATCGTATTTGTGCCGGATTAATAAAACATATCTGCCAAATATAAATAAATAGGAAATAATTAAATTTGGCATGACTGAGTGTTCGGTGCATATTCTTGGAAAACATCTTCGTGAACGCAACTGAGTCCTGATCTTGAACAGCGAGCTGAATGCAGCTATGTTCTCTGGTAGAATAGTGTGAATAAGTGGTAGAAGAACTGCACTTTAAAGGGATTTAAAATCCTCTTTTATTAGACCACAATTATTTACAGCCACTTCCCAACTCGGGAGGGATACAGAAAATAAATGACCGCCACTTGGGTTTAAACTGAACAATCATATAATTTAAACTAAATCTAAATAGAAATTAAGTAGTCGTTGCTCACAGAGCTATAACGCGAGGTTGGCCTCTAAACTAAATGGTGCGTAGCAAAGTTTAACTAATACTGACGCACTTAGATTTACTTCAATAAGCGCTACGGCTTAGAATTTAAATACTAGCTAGTCCCCCCCCGGGGGTTGACTCAGGAGAATTCCTGGGAAGTACTGGCTAGGATCTGTACTTAGACAGTCTCAACCACGGGGGTAAAATATCAGGTACTATTGTACCTTATTCTTCACAGGACTAGAACCCGGGTATTGTACCTAGGATGGGATCAGGCTCGACAGGGACCGTACTGGTACTGGCTTGTCCGCTCCCTTGGCTGTGGTGGAGCTGATATGAAAAACCAGGAGGAGGGCGTGGGACCATGCCCGTATAACCACAAAGGTAAAGTTAGGGCGTCCCCGTCTCTCCGTAACGAGTGAACGAATACTAGCTAGTCAGGCGAACGTTGAATAGAGTAACAGTGGTCTGAGACTAAAAGCTCTCTCACACTGAAAGGTTTCTACCTTCGTTTAAATACTACTTGGCTCCACTTCAAATTAGCATAAAGCTGAAACGCGCGCTTATTCTAACGGGAAGTTGAAATGAGAACAGATAGAAAGAGTCAAGTTAAAATAAAACTTTGTTAGTTTAACTAAAACCTTACAAATTTACTAGCATTGCAAATTTCTGTGTTGTTATGCATTCATCTATCGACGCCATCAGCTTTTCCAAGTATGGTACATCCACACAGACACATACACATTGCTCCGTGCGTACGGGTTCGTAATGGATTGAATGCACAAGTCATTTCACAAGAAATAAAACAAGATGCTGAAATATTTCTTCAGCGATATTCATACAATATCACAATATCTCACAACAATTATGCTTTAAACTTATAGAATATAAACAGAACTCAAATTCAAAATATAGAGAAACTAATTCAATCTCACAGCGAATTTGCTACAATCAATAACAGCACTAAATAAACAACAGCTAGCTTAAAACAGCGTCAACTGAGCTAAGATGTTTTAATTGAGTTTTTATAAGCTTTTTAATCATCACGAGATTTTTCTGGTATTTTCTCGATTATTCTGCATATCAAAAACAATTACGAGATATCTATTTATTAAATATTAAATGCACGCGCTCTTGTATTTTTACTTTTCCGGCTCAGCTTTCTCTTACAATTAGTCACTCGCTGCGTTGCATAGGAAAGTAAAACAATTTTAATTACAATTCTAAATAAATACAAAATCCGTACCAATATAATTGTAAACAAATAAAAGATTAATCATTGCAATGAACTAATTTGTAATATCATTCAAATTCAAAAAGCATACGTAAATTAAGAGCAAGCATCGAAATACATGAAAAAAATATTTAATAATCCATAAATTAATCCTAAGAACTTTAAAGAATTTTTTAATACTAAATTAAGTTGCATGAAGAGAATAATTGTTGAGTAGGCAGGCGACAGATCCTTTCAAGGGAAAGTCACCTCAAACCTAACTCTTCAGTTATTCGACTCGTGTTTCGTCAACCATATAGGCATGGGTAAAGAATTATACAAAACTAAAAGTAAAACCAAAAGTAGTGAATTGCGTAAATGAGAAATTTAACTATAAAAATATTTCGAGAAATTTAGTAAGTAAATCCAGTTAGGAAACAAATCATCAATTAAAAGTACATTGCAAGTGTAATTAAGAGTATAAATCCAATGTAATTTAGAAACCTTAGCCTATTCTGATACTTCCTCAACACGAATTATGCATAAATAAACTATCTAAACATTATAAAAATTGAAAAATAATAATATAAAATAAGTATAATCCATAAAAATAATACAAAAAAGGCAACTAAATAGCAAGTTTCAATTTAACTTAACCATCTAACTATATATTTTTGTACGCGAAAAAGTGGTGTCAGCAATAATTAATATTTTATTTGTTTACAACTGTATTTTCGTAATTTAAAATTTATATTAGCTTTATATGAATGCGATAATGTTTTTGTATTTCTTAAATTCTAATTTCTTTCCTTGCAGCAATGAAGCAAGATAATTATTTAATTTTATTTAACTTTACTTTAGCTTCTTATGAAACAATATATATACGTATATCCTAATTATAAACTAAATCTGTAAGTAATTAAACTAGAATTGTAAATTAAAATACAAAACTAAAGAATAAAACAAGAGAATTATTGCTGCTTCCTTAAAATGATCCCGGCTTTTTAAAGGGAACTGAAATCTTTCCATACAAAAATCAACAATTTATGAAAAGCGCGTTTCGTCATTTCGCATAGCTGAATAAAATTCCTTTTCTAGTTTTAAATTTCTGTTCATTTTTATAAGATCCGAACTTTAATCTTAAAAGGTCAGATATGTTCCCATTTCATAAGAAATAATATTCATTTATATTCTCTCTCTCTCTCTCTCTACACATTTTCGCAACTGTTAGCAATATACGTACATTTTTTTGTTACAAAAATATTTTAAACGATGCAGATATTCATGTCTTTGTAGCTTTAATTTTTAAAATATCTTTGTATAAAACTCAAAATCTAACTTTTTGTACCTTCCTCTGTACCCTACACTTATATTTTGGAATCTTCTGTAGTCATTACAAAAAGTAAAACGTAAAATTTTGACGTACGACAAAAATTAACAGAGATATTTAATTTCAAAATTTGGCATTTTTGACATCATCTTGAATTTCCCTAAGTTAATAAATAAATAAAAGCAATTCAAGGTTGATTTTATCCCCTTAAATGCCATTCTATGATATCGTATATTCTTTTGCGATTTACTAATGTCTTTATTTCCAATTTTATTACATTTCGTTTGACGAAAGAATTTTCCACAAGTTTATACGTTTTCAAAAACTAAAAATATAAATATTATTATGAAGATCTGTTTCTTTAGAATCATAGCATAATAATCGCGTCATTATAATTCAAATATTTTTCGTTTTCATTTAATCTAAATAATGCTACAAGTTGGTTACTTCCGAACACGGAAGCCTGCAGTGTATTCAATAACACGAATTATATACGATCCTGTAAATAAAATCTCCATTTTGAAAACAATTCCATTGATCAATATGTTTAGAGAAATCTGCAGAAATATTCATCACATAGTTAATCCCTTAACATCCGAAAACGTTTTCTAAACGATATTTTGTTTGTAGCTACGTACAAATGAAACCATTTCGCTCTTCAGTTTCCGTGCGTCCCTAAAAATGATTCCCTACTTTAATATGAAATATCTTCTTTAAATTTTGCCATATGCTAGACAAAATTTGCGTTTTATTTTTTAATAACGAGTATCAAATTTCCTTAAATATAAAAAATAGGAACTGGAAAAACGCGTAAAAATATAAATTTCGTGTTTTAAACGGAACTGGTTTTTGCTTCCTTATACGAAATAAAAAGGAAATATGTAACGGCGAAAAATTTCGGTTATCATATTTCAACGAATATATCCATTTTGACAGTTATCAAATGCAATTTAACAATGTTTTTGCGTAACATCTCTCTGTAAGGACAGAATAAAGGACTATTTTTTCCCCAAAAAAATAATAAAACTCATTTAAAATGGATTCCGAAGAGATTTTTTTTGGCGTCTGCGTACGTATGTATGTATGTATCTCGCACAACTCAAAAACGAGTAGCCTCAGAACGTTAAAATTTTGTATAGGACTGCTATAACGTGTAGATGTACACCTCCCTTTTTGGTTGCTATCAGCTGCGCTAAAAGTATATACATATATACATACATGCACCCAGTCTGTTACTCGGCTCAGTGAGCTCAGGTTGTCAGGACTGAGTGTTCTGTGCATATTCTTGGCAAACATCTTAGTGAAACTCCTTAAGTCCTGATCTTGAACAGGGAGCTGAATGCAGCTATGTTCGGTAGTAGGATACTGTTATTAAGTTGGAGAATAACTGCACTTGAAAAAGGATTTAAAATCCTCTTTTATTAAATCAATATTATTTACAAATCACTTTCCAACTCGGAAGGGATACAGAAAGTAAAAGACCACACTTGGGTCTAAAATGAACAATCAGGTAAAATTAAACTAAAGCTAAATAGAACTTAAATTAATCTTTGCTCACAGAGCTATACGCGGAGTTGGCCTCTAACTAAATGGTGCGTAGCAAGATTTACTAATACTAGCGCACTTGGATTTATTTCAATAAGCAATCACGTAGCAAGCATTATGGCTTGGAATTTAACTGCTAGCTGGTCAGGCGAACGTCGAATAGAATGACCGTCATCTGAGACTAAAAGCTCTCTTACACTGCGAGGTTTCTACCTTTTGCTTAAATAGCACTTGGCTCCACTTAAAATTAGCATAAGTTGAAAACGCGCGCTACTTCTAAGGGGAAGTTGAAACATGAGAAGAGATAGAAAGATTTAAATTAAAATAAAACTTTGTTAGTTTAACTAAAACCTTACAAGGTTTTTAATTCTTATTTGTCGGTAAATTTCGCATTTTTTGCTTTAAAAATGACTGAATTATTTTGTTCTTATCTTCCGATTAAGGTTTTTATCTTAAGCTTTAGTAAATCTGCATTGAATATTTGTAGAATTATCAACAGTTTAAAAGTTTTTGAAATGCGGCTAAGCTTAATTATGTTTCCGACAGCAGCCATATTTGTTTACATTTGAGAAACTAAGCTTCGCTACAACAAAATAATGCCTTCTTATATTATTGCGAATTAAATCATGCTTAACCCAGTCTGGAATTTATTCGAGGAAATACAAGTGTTTAAGATTTACTTCGTAATTCTTAATATAGATATTTTGAGCTTTTACGTATTTTTGCCTTGTCGCGAAATGAGAACTGAATTAATTGAATAAGAAATACTGAATCGTCTGTGAAAGACTGTTTCTTTTTTGTTTAATTTCTTTTATACGTCGTTTTAGATTTATTATAGTTAGTATTTGGATAGAACATGTGGCATCGATTAGATAATTCTTCAGATGATATACATAATTTTTGTGCATTCTGAGTTATAAGAAGAATGACATGTAATGCTATTAATTGGACCTAGCTCCAGAGTGTCGCTGTAGTCAACAAATACAGTGAATTTTAAAGAGTGCATTTATTTTATTGTGGTTTATGAGCTATCGGCGAAGTAGATTTAATTCAATCCAGTAAGTTTAAATGAAATGTAAAAAAAAACGCAATTTATATTCTATTAAAGGTAGTCATGCGGTATGCACATCAGATTCTTTTAATTTAAAAATACAGAAACATGATTTTTTTTTCGTCATTTGAAACATTTTTCTATTTGGAAATGTACGTTCATGATCACCGGTTGCGAAAATAAAACTCAGATAAGATTTTTTGCAGATACAGTGTGTGTGTGTATATATATATATATATATATATATATATGCATGTGTACGTCCACAGGTGATCAAAGAAAAAGGACGTCGGAGACTGTCCCACTTGGTACAGCAAACTCGGCGTCAGGCATTGGCTAAGCTGACAGCCCAATACAAAATAGATTCAAAGTGTTCCAATACAAAGTGTTTCGGAACACAGAGTTCAACTGACACTGTTGGATATGAGAGTGCGAAACAGATGTCCCACTCATGTACAGTAATTCAGAATTTTCAGATGAACTGTTATAATTAAATAATTTAGAACGTTTCATCGGCTAATTTTGGGTTAATAGAAACGCAGGTGCTTCCCTGGGGACAAGAGTTGAATGGAATTTTTTCTACCTCCTCTTGATAACGTTGAATCAGATTTTGATTGCATTCCGCTCCCTTTTTACTTCTTTTTATATATTTTGTATTTTTGTAATTTTTGCATTTCCCATATCTATAATTCTCCTGATTTAATGCCATTGTTTTTTTTTTCATATTTATTGGAAATATTTGAATATTACTGGTTTTTAATTTTATTTCTCCCTTTTCTTTGTGGATTAGGTTCTAAATTTCTTGTATCTTTCTACATCTATAGACAGAGATACGCATACATAATTTTTTTTTATTTTAAAACAAAATCATCCCAATATTATTTTCGCGCGATATGCTACTGAAAAATTAATCAATTATATACAAAAAGTAAGAAATAAGGAACCAAATTCCCATTTTTACATATATATTTATATGTAAATATGTAATAATGTAAATTAAATACATAAATAATACTTATTATATATTTATGGGAATTTTGGATTTTACTGGTATTGAATTTCATTTCTTTCGTGATTTTGTGAATTTCGTTTTAAATTTCTTAATTTCTGTGTATTTTAGATACAGATATGTATAGGTACAGATGTAGATGCAGATATAGTTATAGACATACAGACAGATATATCTATAAATACAAAACAGAATGATATAGATATAAATATATATATATATAAACTTAAAGCATCTGAAGTTAAAAAAAATTGGAGCCAAAGTAAGGCAATTTTATACTTGTCTGTAAAGGTAGTTTTCTATCAGGTGTCGTAGAATAGCTGGAAAACCATTGATTATCATTAAATGTTTAATTTCTCAAAAAGGTATACTTTGGCAGTTTCTTCTTCGTGAATTCCCCTTTCTCTAAAATATTTTATAATTGCTCAAATACTCATTATTATCTTAATCATTATTATCTTAAATCTCATTATAATCTGTTTTAAACATAAGCATATCGTACTAAATCTTATTAGTCCTAAGGTGCAGTTTGCTCAGAAGGACTCTTAATTTCGTTTTGGCATTTTACGTTGATTCACTAAAAGCGGTTGTTTCTCTTTTCAAATTATTGCCACCAAATATTATCACCCTGTATTATATTTAAAGAAAATAAATAATTAAATATCTGCACAAATGTATGTGTACTTCTCGCATTATGTTAAAAAAACGGTACCTATAGCCAACAAACTTTGAATGTCGAACGTTTCCACCCGAATATGGGCATCTTGAAACCCTAATTTGAAATTTGAGATGTGTTTTATTATCGATTTCGTATTTTGTAAAACGTTAATGAATTTTTGATTAAAAAATGCAAAGATTTCAAAGAGAGCAATGGCAACGTTGTACAGAAAAAAATTTTTATCTCCAGCGCGCGAGACTGTGCATCGGAAATTCTAAAGATATGCTCATTTTAAAATTATTTTTCGATATTGCTCTTGAACATAATTTTATGGTTTAAGTGCGAATAATATGATATTTAAGAAATATAGGCGACATACAAAATGTTAAATAAACGTCCCTTTGGACGTAATTTAAAATCTGAAACTTTCAGAATTTTTGTTTTATTAGTTTTAAAATTTTTATTCTGTAGGATAAATTTTGAGATCCATTTTTCAATCATGTGCAGTCTGTAGTAGTAATTTTGAAAAACAAACGAATCAAGGAATGTGCTTTCTAAAAGAAGACGCATTCTCAGATGTGTTATAGAATTTTTCTACTCAAGTTTCAAAAAAGCAATAACAGTAGAATTTAATTTTAGTTTAATTCACAAATTCGTTAAGAATGTTATTTTAACTGGCTATTTGATTTCTGTGCTTATTTCACTGCGCTTAGATTTTATGTATTTTATATATGGGACCTTTTCGAAGAAAAGCAGTAATAGCAGTCATTCACGTATGCTGTTTCGAATTCTCTTTTGTGTTCTTATATTCATCATTTGGTACCTCCTTTTTGTATATAATATGCATTTCATGAGCTAGGATGCTTTCCTCCATTCCTTATTATTATTTTGATAAAAAAAACTAAATAATATTTTTAGAGTTTTATATTTATTAACTAATCAGTTTTCTTTTTATTTTTTCCTTTAATTTTATTTCGACTTTTCTTAACTCTCATCAGGATACAAATGAGTTAATGTATTTATGCACAGAGATTTTCATTTCAACAAGTAACCTTTCGCAGCTATCACTGACGTTTTTAGTATTATTACTTAAATCGGCTTTAGATTCTCGAGCTGTAATTGTTCGAGAGAGTTTAAGGACCTTGGTGAAGCTTGTAGAGACGTTTTGCGCTCGTAATTTATTACCTGAATTTTACTTTACTTTTGTTTAAAAGCCGCACGTACTACTTTTCTGCTATTATATAGGTCATCTAACAGTCAGAATTGAAGTTTAAGTATAAAGCTTTATTTTAAACCAATTTATGGCGTAATGTTATTCAACTAGTAGTGAACACAACATAATAAGTCCTCTGACTATTTTTACTGCATTTAACAGTTTGTAACATTTTAGTTAAACTAACAAAATTTTATTTTAATTTGCCTTTTTCTATCTGTTCTTATTTCAACTTCCCTTTAGAAAATGCGCGCGTTTCAGCTTTATGCTAATTTGAAGTGGAGCCAAGTTCTATTTAAACCGTAGGTAGGAACCTCTCAGTGTGCGAGAGCTTTTAGTCTCAGACCACTGTTACTCTGTTCGACGTTCGCCTGACCAGCTAGTATTTAAATTCTAAGCCGTAGCGCTGTTACGCTATTACTTATTGAAGTAATTCTAAGTGCGTTAGTATTAGTTAAATCTTGCTACGCACCATTTAGCATAGAGGCCAACCTCGCGTTAATAGCTCTGTGAGCAACGATTACTTAATGTCTAATTAGCTTTAATTTAAATTATCTGATTGTTCAGTTTAGACCCAAGTGCGGTCGTTATTTTCTGTATCCCTCCCGAGTTGGGAAGTGGTTGTATATAATTGTGGTTTAATAAAAGAGGATTTTAAATCCTTCTTATGTATAGTTATTCTACCACTTAATCACAGTATTCTACCACAGAACATAGCTGCATTTATCAGGACTTAGCATTCTGTGTGTATTCTTTGAGAACATGGTAAATTCTGTAAAGGGTTCTTATCCTTACGTTCTAAGTCCTGAACTGGAACAGGGAGCGGAAGGTACGCTATGTTCTGATGTAACTGCTGGGCTGGAGAATAACTGCACGTGAAGGGATTTGAAATCCTCTTTTATTAAATCACTATTAATAACAAACCTCCCAATTCGGGAGAGATACAGAACGTAACAGACCACACTTTGGTCAAACTTAACAATCAAATAAATTTAAATGAATTAAAATAGAACTTAAATTAAACGTTGCTTCGCAGAGCAATTCGCGGAAGTTGGCCTCTATCTAAAAGGGTGCGTAGCAAGGTATACTAAATACTACCGCACTTTAATTTATTTTACAATGCAATCACGTAGTAAGCACTATGGCTTATAAATTTAAACTGCTAGCTGGTCAGGCGAACGTTGAGCAGCGTGACCGTGATCTGAGGCAAAGCTCTCACACACCGAGAGGTTTCTACCTCTGGCTTAAATAGTGCTTGGCTGAACTTCAAAAATTAGCATAAGCTAAAAACGCGCGCTTCTTCTGACAGGAAGTTGAAGCAGAGAGGAGATAGAAAAGATTTAAATTAAAATAAACTTGGTTAGTTTAACTAAAACCTTACAAACTTCCCGCCAGAATTGCGATAGTTAAACTACTTTGGTCCAAACGGACCATGTTGAAAACTAGCAATTCTAAATAGTCGAAAATTTCACTGTTCTAAACTTAGGCCAACTCTTACAAGGCAATATATGTTTGTGTAAAATACAGACGAAATTTTCTGGAACAACAATCTTCAACATTTTTTTTTTCAAGTCTTATTCTTCAAACAGTCTTACTCCTTCCAGCAAAATCTGGAAGGAAAACAACTTTAGTATGACATAATAACAGAATAATTCTAAGTGGTACAAATCCTTATTTTTTTTTTTTTGTGTAATTTTGCACACACACATTATCATTCAAGCACAATTAAATTCTTCCCCCGTATGCTCTCTCACCGGTGTTGGATGTAAAGCAAACCGCCATTGCGGGTTTTTATGTGTTCGGGGGTGTTCAACTCTTCCACCTACAATCGACTAACATTAGTTAGAACTTGACATACGAGACCTGAAAAAAACGCCCTATAACCAGCTAATCCTAAGGTTCTCACTAGCTTTATGTCTAACACTTTAAGTGTATTTGGTGGAGAGCCTAATTAACACTTGCATTCTAAAATAGTCAATCTTTAACTTTTCATGCATACAAATTCGCAGTTTGCACACAACATTCACATTAATATTGCACTTAACGTGCATTGCTAGCATAATATTATTTGTTACATTTCATAACACATTAACAATTTCATAGCAATCCTGAAATGCAAATAGAGGTTAAATTTCTAAGCTTACAGAAATATAGGTTAAATTTCTAAGCTTACAGCAAGTGCTTCCTATTCCTTTCTCAAGGTACTTTCTTGAAATATCAAATTACATTGAATTAATAGTCTACAGACTAAATCGTGTTTTTCAATTTTCCGAATTTTCATTCTAGACATTTTACAAGTCTTTAGACAAAGCGTCATACAAAATCATTTAGTTAACATATTCTTTTCAGCAATTCATTGCTTTTACAGAATTAATCTATTTACAAAATTAAGTAATTTTAAATCTTTAAGAATTACAATTTCTTTTAACAAAACATTTTACTTTCCATATGAGAACTTATCGCTCACTTGGCGTAAAAGTCAACCTCGCTTGAGGTAAAATCAGTCCTGCAACTTGCAGTATACTCAAAAATTAACTAAACTTTTGAATACGAAATTGTACTTATCTTATTATGATCGTCCATCCTTTTCTTGGCCCAATCTTTAAAACTTGAGTAAGTTGTGGCCTGGTTCAGTTTCCTCGTTTTTCGTTGTTCTTTCGGAGCCTGCTCGTCTCTTTTTCTTTTGAAATTCCGTCGTTGTATCCTCGGCAATTTCCTTTGTAGAGGAGGTTGCTCCGCTGGACGTTTGGTGGACTGGGCCCTTCTCTCCTGGGCCCTTGCTCGTTGCTTGTCCTGGTTCCTGCTGTATTCGGGAAGTTGATTCTCAGGCTGCAATCGACGTTTCTTGCTTCTCAGGCACCTGTCCGATGATTCCACAGTTCTTTTGGATACATTGGGCTTCCCTTGCCCATTCTGCTTTCTTCTCTTGGTGCGCTCGTAATTCCGTTCGTAGATTTGTTCACCTGCATCGTGAGACTTTCTTTTGAAACCACCTTTTTGGTTCTTATTTCTTTGTTGGGGGGGAGCTTTCTTCTTCTGACATTTCGATGCCGTTGTAGCTGGTTCCTGCTGTTTTTGCTGACGTATATCTTCCTGGCTAGTCGATTGCCTCGGATCCTGAAACGAATCTTTAAATACAGCCATTTTGCTGCGATTATAGAACGGTTTTATTTGGTCCACATTCGCTTTGAGCGTTTGACCATCATTTCTTTTTAATATAACCACTGCCCCCGTAATTTGTTCAATTGTGAACGGGCCTTCAAAACGCGGAAAAAATTTCCCCACCTTTTCCTCTGGGGCATTTGACAAGTTGTGTTTAATCTTCAACACTTCATCTCCCACATTGTACTTGACCTCTCTTCTTTTTAGGTCATAGTACAATTTCTGTTTTCTTTGGGCCATTTCTATATTTTCCGTCGCTTCCCGTATTAACTTTTGTATATCACTCATTTTAAATTCTTCTGCCCTTTCCTGTACAAAGAACAGTTTATCTAGGGGGGTCAAGATCTTTCTTCCTAAGAAGAGTTCAGCGGGTGTTTTTTGTGTAGTATCGTGTTTGGCGGTCCTAAGTGCAAATGCAAATTCATTTATATGGCTATCCCAGGTAGAGTGATAGTTTTTCACATAACTACGAATTATTTTCACTACATTTCTATTCACCCGTTCCGCTATGTTTGACTGCGGACGATACGGGACCATCTTTAGATGACGTATGCCCAGTTTTGCACACATTTCCTCAAACATTTTACTAACAAACTGAGGACCATTGTCTGAAATAACTTTTAGGGGCGCCCCGTATTTTAAAATATACTTATTTAGAATTGAATCTACTACAATTTTTGCAGACGCGCGTTTTAACGGAATTAACTCTAACCATTTGCTAAAATGATCCACTATAACTAAAAGATATCGGCTTTTATTAACTTTACTTCGAGGGTAAGGTCCAAGTAAATCGATGCCTATTATTTGATTTGGGAATTCTGATTTAATACTATTTAGGAACCCGGCCGGGCGGAAATTAACATAATTATTTAATTGACATGTTGGGCACGACTGGACATACGCCCTAGTAAACTTTTGCAGTTCTGGAAAGAAAACTGCCTCGCGAACTCTCTGAACAGTTTTTCTTATACCTAAATGAGCCGAAATGGCACAATCATGCAACTCTTCTAATACATTCAACCTCATGCTAGCTGGGATAACCGGTCTATATTCATGATTCTCATTAGTAGCTTTCGTATAGAATAACAGTCCGTCAATTAATTCGTAATTTTCGGCCCTATTTCTTATCGGCACAATATCCGGATGATTGAAATTCTCAGGGTCGGCCAAATAATTGTATATATTTTTGAACTCCGGATCTTTTTTGAGTTCGGCTATTACTGTTTCACGAGAATCTAATACTTTGGATGTTAACATGGCTATCTTAATTACACTTCCATTTTCATCTAAGTTAATTCTGCTTAAAGCATCTGCCACAACATTTTCCTTTCCCGGCGTATGTTTAATTATTAGGTTATATTCCTGTAATTTGAGAGCCCACCTTATTAATCTGGGTGATAAATTTTTTCCAGAATAGAGTCTAGTGACCGCCGCGTGGTCGGTATATACAGTTACTGGAGAACTTCCAAAGAACACACGAAATTTCTGTACTGATGCTAACACTGCGAGAGTTTCTCTCTCTGTTGCGGAATAGTTTCTTTGGGTTTCATTTAATGTTCGGCTGAAAAAAGCCACGGGCTGACCATTTTGGGAAAGCACTGCACCAATCGCGAAATCTGAAGCGTCCGCTGAAATCTCTAATCCTTTATCCCCTTCTGGAAATTTTAAGACGGGAGCTTGAGTCAATGCGTCTTTCAATTTTTGAAACGCCAAGTTGGCTTCTGCTGACCACGAAAACCTAGCTTTTTTTCTTTTCAACTTTAGCAGTGGCTCAGCTATTTTTGCAAAGTCTTTAATGAAAGCCCGGTAATATGAACACATCCCGAGAAACGACGATAATTTCTTCGCTGTTTTAGGAACAGGATAATTTCTAATGGCTACTATTTTTGACTGATCCGTTTCGATTCCCTTTTGGGAAATTTTAAATCCTAAATAACGTAACTCTTTTGCGGCAAATTTACATTTAGACGCATTTATCTTTAAACCAGCTTCGTTTAACAATGAAAATACTTTTCTTAAATCTTGTAAGTGTTGTTCTAGAGTACTACTCGTAATTATAATATCGTCTAAATATATGAAAGTGCTTTTACCAAGGACTGGTCTTAAGACGATGTCCATACATCTTTGGAACGTTGCCGGCGCGCCGGATAATCCGAACGGCATTCTAAGAAATGCGTACGTACCAGATTTCGTTATGAACGCGGTTTTGTGTACGTCCTCGGGTTTTACCCCAATCTGAAAATAGCCACTCGTGAGATCTAATGTAGTCATGTATTTTGTAGACGAAATATTTCGAATAATTTCTTCAATTATCGGCAACGGATATACAGGATATTTTGTAACTGAATTTAACTTGCGATAATCTATAGCAAAACGCCACCGCTTCGGGTGCGTAATCGGGTAATCATTATTTTTCTTACACAGGACAACGGGGCTAGCATAACTGCTAGAAATTGGCGTGATGATTTTATTCTTTAACATCTCTTTAATATGATGTTCAATTATTTCTTCTTTTGTCCTATCATATCTATATGGCTTTTGCCTAACTGGCTGAGCGTCCCCCGTGTCAATGTCGTGGTTCACCACCTGCGTAAAGCCTGGTACATCACTAAATAAATTCGCAAAGTGACTTACCAGACCTTGGATTTTCTCTTTTTCCTCTGCTTGTAAATGTTCCAAGTCCAGCTGCGGGGGCTTATCATTCTTCGCTTCAATTGGCTTCATATTTAATGTTAGTTCTCCCCCCTTGAAATCAATTTTTGCTTCTGCCAAACTAAAAAAGTCCACACCTAGAATAATACAAGTCTGCAGGTTACGCACAATATAAAACAGGATTCTTACCTGTTCGTTGTTGATACGCACGAACAATGGTACTTTTCCTAAACAGCTACATTTTTCTCCTTGGGCCGCTATGACATCCGTGTCTCTTGCACTAAAAATTCTGTAACGTCGAAAGTGCTTCTTAAAGAATCTTTCCGATACGAAGCTGCTTTGGGCTCCTGTATCCAAGAGGGCTGTCGCCGGTATGTTGTTGATTAGAACTTCAATCTTCGGCAAACTCAAATTCTTAACGACCACGGTGTTTAAATTGATTTTGGAAGGGTTTTGCGCTGCTTCGGACTTCTTCACCTTCCTCGAAGAAATCCCTCTTAGTTTAAATTCTTTTTCTTCTGGTTGCCCTCGGAATCTTTGCTTGTTCTTCTATTAAATTCCCTTCGTTCGCCGCTCGCTTTAGGAGACACATCTTTCTTCGGCCATTGCTTCGCCTTATTCCCGTAACTTTGATTTTGCTTTTGCTGCGGTCTTGGCGAACTCCACTGACTTCTTCGCTCAAATTGGCGTCGTCGTTCGTTGTCGGCTGTTCTTCGGCTTTCAAATTGTACCGCGAGCTCAAATAATCTGTCTAATGTTGTTGGATTTCTTAGTTCGATGAAATCTTGAACTTGGGGCAGTAGCCTAGGAAGTATAACTTGAATAATTTCAGGATCCGGGCGACTTCCATACAAAAGCTTGAAAACTTGAATTTTCCTCAAAATAAAATTAGACAAATCTTCTATTCTTTCTTGGTATCGGCTAAACAGTTCAGCTTCCAATCTGGCTCGATCTCGCACCACGGGAAATGCTTTCACTAGAGAATTCTTGAAATTTTCATACGTGTATGTGGGGCTTCCTGGTTCCCCCAAGAGATTCTTTCCGATGCACTTGAACCAACTTAGCGCTTGGCCCTTCAAAGCGCTGGTAGCAAGAGCGACTTTCTGAAATTCGTGGACTGGATATAGCATGAAGTGGGAGTCTAGCTTTTCCAGGAAATTGATTACGGCTGTCTTGCCGTCAAAACTTGCCGCTGGCTTCATGGCTGCTCGCATGGTTTGTACGATGTAGCCGAATCCTTCTATGCCAGGAGGTGCTATCTCAGGATTCTGGACAGGTACAGCAGGTGTCTCAGGTTCGTCTTCTTGTTGTTGAGGCCATCCTCTTCTTTTTGTGCGGGCGCCACTATCAGGACTTAGCATTCTGTGTGTATTCTTTGAGAACATGGTAAATTCTGTAAAGGGTTCTTATCCTTACGTTCTAAGTCCTGAACTGGAACAGGGAGCGGAAGGTACGCTATGTTCTGATGTAACTGCTGGGCTGGAGAATAACTGCACGTGAAGGGATTTGAAATCCTCTTTTATTCAATCACTATTAAATACAAACCTCCCAATTCGGGAGAGATACAGAACGTAACAGACCACACTTTGGTCGAACTTAACAATCAAATAAATTTAAATAAATTAAAATAGAACTTAAATTAAACTTTGCTTCGCAGAGCAATTCGCGGAAGTTGGCCTCTATCTAAAAGGGTGCGTAGCAAGGTATACTAAATACTACCGCACTTTAATTTATTTTACAATGCAATCACGTAGTAAGCACTATGGCTTATAAATTTAAACTGCTAGCTGGTCAGGCGAACGTTGAGCAGCGTGACCGTGATCTGAGGCAAAGCTCTCACACACCGAGAGGTTTCTACCTCTGGCTTAAATAGTGCTTGGCTGAACTTCAAAAATTAGCATAAGCTAAAAACGCGCGCTTCTTCTGACAGGAAGTTGAAGCAGAGAGGAGATAGAAAAGATTTAAATTAAAATAAACTTGGTTAGTTTAACTGAAACCTTACACATTCAGCTCCCTGTTCAAGATCAGGACTTAGTTACTTTCACGAATATGTTTGCCAAGAATATGCACCGAACACTCAGTCCTGACAAATTAGAAAGAAAAGAATCCGTATACTGGCCAAAAAAAGAACAGTTCTATATCTTCCGTTCTACTGGGCCCATTAATGAAACTAAATTTGCATTTTTCTTGTCTCAAAAGCACGACTTAGGATATGTATTAGATTTATATACAGCATTATTCTAACATAGATATTTTGACAAAAAATCGGTATTTTTCTGAAATGGCATGCCAATGTTTTTCCAGTTTTCGATTCTACGGCTCAAATTATGCCAAAACGCGAAGTTCTGTAAAAATCGCACAAGTAGGTTTTGAAAAATTAGTTCTCAAAGTTTTAGCTCCTCAGTGTTAATTGAAGTTTGTATATATTTATTAATATCTCCTTTTTTATTAAACTTATCTGATTCTTTCTTTCATATTTCGAAATTTAGTTTCATTTCAAATAAAATTCGCTATTTTTTATGATTTATTTTTTAAATTCGTATTTTTAAATAATTTTTATAAATGTTTCGAAACCAATTTGTATTATAACCTATAAATGTTTGCCATCGTTTTAAAGTAGATGTATTTCTAAACATATCTGCAAAATATTAGACTTTTTTTATTCAAAATTTCCTGAGATATTCGTGAATTTACATTTTCGCGTGTTTTGAAATTTGGCGTATTTATTATAAGCGATAACAAAGAATATGTGATTTACGCACTCTGTTATTTGAAAGGATAAACGATGACTTTTTTCGGCTCGTAGGCAATGAAAAAAGGGAAAAGGAAATAGGTTGCTACAAATTAAGAAGTTCGCCAAGTGAAATATTTTTTGGCGCAAACTGAAACAAAATTCGCCAAGATACATTTTTAAATTTCTCCGTAAATTTCTCACCAAAAGTTACAAAATTTAATATTTAGGCATAATTTGAATCAAAATATGGAAAAACATGGTATGTTATTTCAGAAAAAGTCCGATTTTGTCTCAAAATATCTAAGTTAGGACAATGATATATATAAATCTAATATATGTCCTAAGTCGCACTTTTGAGACATGAAAAACGCAATTTGAATTTCGCCAATCGGCCCGGTAGAACGAGAGATATAGAACTGTCTTTTTTGTTCCTGCGAAGTGTACATATTCATGTAAATATGAATGAAAATTGAGATACTCAAGTATTTGCTTAAACTGTACGTGAAGCTGTAAAGAACGAGATAACATTATGCATGCGACACTTAGTGTACCTACTCATGAAATTAAGGACAAGATTGACTGCTATATATACACAATATTTTTGAAGTGCTTGAGATATTTAAAATTTAGTAATTTGAATGAATTCTTGATTGACATTTAATGAAACTTACAAGCAGAAGGTATAGTAAAGTTGCTATAGCTTTACTACTTTAGAATTTTATGTCTCTTCTAAATTCTTTCATAAGTAAGTGATTCAAGAAATAACCTGCTTTCCACATATGACTCAATTTTAAACAAGCAGTATATGGATAGAACACTCTATGGTCATCTCTGCAAAGTTTATTTGAGTCCATCAATGGAACAAAAATTTAACATAGCGAGAGTAAAATTGAAGAATGACTCACAGTCAATAAATTAAAAAAACTCACAACATAACTAAGATGATATCTACACTGTTGTACCAATGAAAATACATATTCTCCATTAATCATTAATCAGCCTCCTTCAGGATAGTTGTAAGTAGGTCACGTACAACTATTCAGATCAGGAATGGACTATCAGATTAGTGGCAGTTGAAGAAACCAGGAGCAGGCTGAGAGATCAGAAACAGCTCTGAAGAATCCAGAAACAGAACAGGGAATCAAGAAAGGACGAAAAATCCAGAAATAGGTCGGCAGATTAGAATGGGCTGAATGGCTGGGAAATCTCTGGAACAAGCCGGAAGATCAGGAACGGCTGAATAACCCAGAAATGCACCAGAATTGTAGGAACGACTGAAGGATCTAAGAATAGGCTGAAAGGTGAGGAACAGCTAAGGGATCCAGGAATACGCTATCTGTTCACTGTTGCTGCTGTGCCATGTAGTTTGCTGTTACTGCAGTGCTGCTGTTGGTGTTTCAGGAACAACTTCAGCAGATATGCCTACACATGCTGATGAATCGCTGGGCTACCAAGAAGCTACTCGCAACTTGGAGAATGATATCTGCTACAAAAATATTTTTCCCATCGATATAAATTTGTTTTTGATTGGAACAGTTTTATGCCTATTCTGAATTGTTTCCATTAGTATACTTTGGATGCTGGACAACGCCAAGCATACTGCCCCCGTTGCTCAAGGATAGATTGGTCTTTAATAGGTTGGTTCTATAGAGACTGTGCTTCTTCTAAAATGGACAACTGAATCATCGGTTTACTGGGCCTATGACCTAGCCTTGGCATCACCAAGAGTGCTAAAGAGGAATGCCTGTTCTCTTTACAGCACTGTTTGCTTGGTTAGATAAAAATCGATTAATTTTTAAATTTTTGTACTGAAGTTACTGGATTTTCACTAATCCGAGATAAAGACAAATAGTTGTTGGAAATCTGTATTTTTTATTTGTCACAACACTGAAATTTGGGTCAACAAGCTTTAATATTTACGCGCGAGCAGTCATAAGCAGAATGGTTCATGCCTTCGATTCCTTTCTGGCGCTTCAATAATTTCGGTTTTTGTGCTGTGTGTTTCTGTTCATGTTTCGGTCGACCAGTGCAATTAGACGAGTGGTTCTTAATCTGATTTATCCTTTGTACTCTTTTCAGTATTGCTAAAAGATTAATCGTTAAATAAAACTGCGTACTTAATAGTTAAACTAAAACTATGTACTTAGCATTCAACAGCTGACTGCATTCCCCTGAAATTATGAAGCTTCCTCCATGGGGAAATTTCCCACTGGCTGATAACGCCTGTTCTAGACTGTTATAGTATGACGAATCTGTGTTGCTGTTAATTGGAGCATTTAGCAAGATGCATCAGTGTCGAATCAATTGCTTGTCGAAGTTATCATCATTGTTTCCGGGATTCTTAAGTGGGAGAACATAAATTGTGATCAAGTTCAAGAATCATGGGCTACTCACGTGGTGAACACTAGTGAGATGCATCTATTCCTTACAGTAGACACCGCATAGTGTGATCTCGCTTAATATTACACAGTCCAGTCACATTAATGTGACCACCACGTACTTTCCATGTCAGAGTTAAATAACCAATCACAGAAGGCAGGTGGCAGCACAGTGCAGTTGAGCGTATATAAAGGGTGTGTGAGGGCTTCGGAAAACATTTCAATCGTTGGCGTAATGCAGAAACGAAGCGATTTATCCGACTTCCAAAAGGGCATGATCATTGGCTTTCGGGCCAAGGGTGGAAGCGTTTCCGAAACGGCTGAGTTTGTGAACTGTTCGCGTGCCGCCGTGGTAAAAGTGTACCGTGCATGGCAAAATGGGACTGTCCAAAATCAGCGACGTGGCAAATGTGGTGCACCACGGGCCATAGATGACAGAGGCGAACGTTGGTTGCGGAGATGCGTTCGGGCAGATAGACGGGTTACCGTTGAGCAACTGACCACCAAAATG
Source organism: Stegodyphus mimosarum (assembly GCA_000611955.2). NCBI lineage: Eukaryota > Metazoa > Arthropoda > Arachnida > Araneae > Eresidae > Stegodyphus > Stegodyphus mimosarum. Next base: position 307,440 of record KK121215.1, read on the forward strand.
AACCAAGGGGCTACCAAAAGTGTCTCCCAAAGTACTATTCAGCGAACATTGCTGCGTCTGGGCCTCCGAAGCAGACGCCTGGTTCGTGCACCTATGCTGACTGCTGTTCATCGACGGCGAAGGCTAGAATTTGCACGCCAGTACAGCAGCTGGACGTCCACTGAGTGGCGACAGGTTGCGTTTTCGGATGAATCGCGTTTTATGCTCCATCGGACAGATGGACGTTGGCGTATAAGGCGTGAAACCTCTGAAAGGAACCACCCTGCAACCATTGCCGGAACGGTCCAAGCTGGAGGCGGGAGCATTATGGTCTGGGGAATGTTTTCCTGGCATTCTCTAGGTTCACTGATCATTGTGGAAGGCACAATGGATCAATACAAGTACGCATCTGTCCTTGCGGACCATGTTCACCCCTACATGCGCATTGTTTTTCCTCAGGATGATGGCATCTTCCAGCAGGACAATGCGAGGTGCCATACAGCTGCCAGTGTACGTGCGTGGTTCGAAGAACACCAGGATGAGTTTACCGTCCTCCCCTGGCCAGCAAACTCACCTGACTTAAACCCAATCGAGCATCTGTGGGACCATCTCGATCGAGTTGTTCGCGCCATGGATCCTCAACCGCGTAATCTAGCGCAGCTGGCCACGGCATTAGAGTCGGCATGGCTCAACATCCCAGAGAACACCTTCAGGGACCTATGTGACTCTCTTCCTGCACGTCTCGCAGCAGTCCGCTCTGCGAAAGGTGGTTATTCTGGCTTTTGACAGATGGTCACATTAATGTGACTGGACTGTGTATCATTCGGATACTGCTAATGAATTGCCGAAATCCCGCAAATACTAGAACATGCAAAATACTTTGCTTATTATGATTAATAATTTGGTTAATATTATCATATCGTTACAATTGTAGTAATATATCCAAGGAGAAACATATTCTCCAAATAAGGTCAAAATAAATTTAAAATGTAACCATGTGATTGAAAATGTCATCATATTAAGAAGGATCACGTCCACAAACTGCTTGGTTTTTATTCTAGTCAACCATTTAAAATTACACAAATAATCAACCCTTTGTGCAGTTTGGTTTAGAGTTTATTAACTTTGGTGATGTCGAGAGCGTTTTCGTCGGAGATAACATGATGACAGAAGATATCTGGCAGTGACTTGCTGAAACCAATCCCAGCACTTCATGTAATAAACTTTCTGAAAAACATAAAGATGAAATACGGGAATTTTCTGTAGGCGTTGATATAAGGAACGCCCTTCCAGATCGTTCAAATAATTTCTACAACCTAGATCCAGTTAATAAAGAAACATTTGCAAAACGCTTCAGAAAATCCACTAGTAACGACATGTTCCCTCGTTAAAATGGTATGAAAATAAATATTTATGTTTTTCTAACTTATATTTATATTTAATTAGTTAAATTATATTGCTGATTTGAAGGATATTTCTTCTCGTCGTTTAATGTCATCATTGGGTTAATATTATCAAAATAGCCGAGGATAAAAGTGATCCCACAAAACAACGGCGCTTACTGTACTAACATTGTATGAAAGCACTAAAGATTCTTTATTGTATTTTCGTATTGGCTAAAGATATAAGCACCGGACTTTTATTTCACTCATCTGATAGCAATAAAAGAAAAATATTATCAGCTTCTTGAGAAAACGATGCGTCACAAACAACAGGATCATAGAAGAAAAATGCTGGAATGTTATGAATTACATATTTCAGTTATCTATTAGCTTCTCCATAGTTTACAATGATTTTTTGTTGTTTTTGTACATCCATTACTATTAACGTTTAATTCTGAACAAGAACTTAATAAATATCCTACATTATAGGAAAAGCAGGTAAAAAAATGTTAAGCTTAACCAACTAAAGTAATTTACATAATTTTATGGGCATTTATAAGAGCTTTAAATAGAAAAATGCTGGAAAAAACAGATTAAAATGAAAGAAATTCAGAGCGCTTATATTTATTTATGTAATATAACCTTTTTTCTGATATCTTTTTATTTATAGCGTCCTGTTAATTAATTAGAAAAGGAATTAGCATTGAAAGCATATTATTTATATTACGGTAATTAATAAATAATATTAAGAATTTTGTACATATGTAAATAATTTTAATGAAATTGTATGTTAAATTGTAGTATTTTTGTTATAATGTAACATGAGAACTTAAAGAAGGGAAGCTTTTCCAGGAACGTAAGAATACAGGGCAAGTCTATATAACATTGTGCAAATAGCTATCTCGCTAAATTGGCGAGATACCGCCAAGCTGACGAGACTAATTATTTTCGTAAATTATGGCGGGAATTCGCCAAATCTGGTGATAATTTGGCGGCATTTTTGTCTGGTCCTTGTATAACTGCAAATGGTATTGTGATTGAATAAATGTAATTGATCAAATTATGCAACTGTTACCGTATCCGGCCCTCATAGGCCTTCTAGTAATTTCAAGAAGCGGAAGCTTCTAGTGACCTCTCGACAGCCTATACAAGACTGGAGAGAGCATCAGTTTTTAAGTAGTAGTTGTTTATTTCAGCGTGAATTCGAGGAATTGAGATAACCGTGTGAGCTTCGCTCTTTAGATGTACTTTGCATTGCGTTATGTTTAACGTTCTTATTAGTTTGAAGTGTAATTATTGATTGAAGTCTGTGATACCGTGAAGAACTGTACGTGTATTTCTGTGGAAAGTTCCAGAACTGTGAAGTATTCCTTTTGGTAAAATTAATTTGTTGTTATTGTTGTTGTGACTTATCTCACATGACTGACAGTAACATCAGAACAAGCTCACGAAATTCATCGTTGCAAGGATTGCAAATTGCAGCTGTCGTTGGCAAGAGCCTTGAGCACCACTCAAGTGACAGTACCACTTTATTTAGTTCCGCCCCCAATTTTGATTGAGAGCACCCTGGGGAGGGGACGGGTCAGAGTGCCTTCCACCCATCAGCCTCTCGAGAGGAATTTCGGCTCACCTCATATGTAGAGTTCCCATGGCACATAGACACTATACATTTACAAACATCCACGCCTTCTCCGGGATTCCAGCCTAGTCCATTCAGCACAGCAATCAGTGTCACTAACCACTATCCCGGTTGGCTGCAAATTAATTTTATCAAGCTATCATCAATTCTCTGTGCATTCAATATGTTACAAACCTGTACGCACGCAACAATACCGACTTTTGGCATGGTAATCAATGATCAATAAAATATTTTATTTAATAGTTTTGTTCGGAAATATATTTTTTTTAATTCCATAGTAGAACGATTTCAACAGTATAGTTCCTGTTAAACGAAAGTATATATATAAGTTGATGCCATTTTACCTCTTCTCATCATTAAGCTCTTTTTTTCTGCAAAAAATGTTTATCTGAAATCCTAGCATTAGTTTTCTCGTTAAAAAAAACTAGATACATTCATGAAATTTGCAATCATTTAAAAAATGGAGTTTCTTATCTGAAAAATTTGTTACATCATTACATATTTCAGCTTCAATAAAATTGATTGAAAACAATTGTTTTTATTTAATTAATGAATACGTATGAATAAATTTACATATAACTTCGTTTTAATAATCCTGTTTGCTAGAAACATCCGTATTAAATGAATATCTGCCTTAATTGTGGATTTAGAAAAAAGTAGTCACCGAATTCTTCTAATTAATCAAATTAACGCCCTTTTCGGAAATTATTTACCCTCAAAATGAATATTTGGCTTAAAAATGTTTCAATTTGTCTTAGAAAGGATCTTAAAAATCTTCTACTGAATTAAATTAAAACAAATGACGGAGAAATATTTAATTACGTGAGAGAAAACAAGAGTACATGCTCGTATTAATGTTTGTACTGTAAGAATTTTACGCTATTACATTATTTTCCCGGGACAAACATTTTGTTGCTAAGGATATTTCTAGCAACTGTAACTATTTTCTGACTTTAAACTTTCGGTAATTCGACAATCTTGGAATTTCTTTCTTAATCTGTCGAAGTGAATATTGTTTCCTTTCATAAACATTGTGCTTGTGTTTAACAGGCGAAACAAATTGCTTTGTAGAGTAATTTAGAATGTTTTCGCTACCAGGAAATTGAATATACCCGCAATGTCCTCGACGGGATTCGAATTCCGAACCTCCCGAATGTGCTTCAAGTGGGCTTCCAGTTACACTACGAAACATAATGAAAGGAGGTAGAATTTACCTTATAACATTGTAAGGTTTATACTAATTCTATAACAGCTATTTTACGTTTATGCATCTTTCCTATCCCTTCGAGCTTCAGCTCATAATTTCCTACCAGAATGTATTTTCAGAAACACGGTTAATGCAAATGAGTATGAGTAGTATTTAAGTCAATGTTTCACGGACTTCGTTAGAGAGCCCGAGTTCCTGACTAACACGCGTTTGCCTTTGGCTACGTCTCTCTCTAAGCTACTACTACGCTCGTCCATACTTTAGGCCCTTAATTGGCTTCGCCGATTTAATTGAGATTTAGGAGCCAACTACTTAGAATCTTGATAGCTTCGGCTATATCCTTCAGTTAGCTTTAGTTAAGATTAGTTAAGTTTAATTTCATATTAATTTGAGTTCAAGTCCAAGCGGAGGCTTTGCTGTACACTCCGAGTTAGGAGCTAAATGTGTCATATTTATTTTGAGAAATAAAGGATAGTTAACCCTTCTTGAGTCTTACGTCTCTGTTCACACACTTTAGCGATTATTCTCTTATTAGTGTTGCGGCTTTAGATTATTGAACTATGAATTAAGAAGGTAAAACCCCACAACATAAATCTCCAAATTGCATGTTTTAATCCCTGAAGAATTAAAAATAATAAATAATTTTCCAAATTTTAATCTGCTATATCTGCCAGAAAAGAAAAAATTGTTTTCTTGTTATTATCAATCTCATTTGTCTGACGGAAATCAGCAGAACCCCACGACATTCATCGTTACGAGGAGTTAAATATGCCTACCTTTGGCAAGAGCCTTGAGCACCTTATAGGTTCGTCTCGACTTCAGCTCAGTTCCGCCCTCAATTTTAAGAGAGAGCATCTCGGTGAGATGGGTTCGAGAATGTCCAACCCGTTTTTCCCTACCAACAACCTCTCGAGAGGACTTTCGACTAGCCGCATATTTGGAGTGCCCCCATGCCGTACGAACACTATACATTTACAAACATCCATTCCATATCCGGGATTCGAATCCGGGTCCTTTTGTACGGTACTCAGATTCACTAACCACTATCTTAGTTGGGTGGTTACAAAAAGTTTACTCAGTGTAAAATTTTCATGTTCTTAATTATTATTTTTTCCGATGGCAGGCATTAGCCGTTATAGGAATTGGCCACTAGTAAAGCCGGGAGCAATGGTCACTTTATTATGGAGATACCTAATGAGTGGGCCACCGTTGCCTCCTAAGAAGGGACAAACAGTTTACGTCCATGCCATCTCCGAGATTCGAGCACTAGCCTTTCAGTATAGAAATTAGAGCTACTAACCCCTTTCCGTTTTGGGTGGCATGTATATTATCAATTATATTAATTAATGAATTATCGAAGTATATTTTTAAGGTCCAGCAAATTGAAATTCCACATTATTTATAATTTTGGCGGTGTTTCAAGTTTCTCAAGAGTAAAAGGATTAACTGATTGTGTTATTGACTAAAAACGCGTTAGTGAACGAAATAGACTCAGATCTCAAATATAACTGATCCGATGTCACTAAAACGTGCGATGTTACTTTTGTAATACACTTAACTGATTATTTCGAAACATTTTCAATGCTAACTGTCACTTAAATCATTAGATGAAGAGATATGATTCCATTGTGAGAAATGAACAAAATAGAATATGCTTATACATCAGGAGTTCTAAACAAAGTTCGGGGAATTTCCCTGCAGGAAATTTCGTAGCTTCCAGGAATTGAATGCGGTCAGAGTTTTATTTACTTATTAAGTATTTAGTTTTAGTTTATGAATATAGAAAAACTACTTTTATTGAGGTTTTTTGTATATGTCAGTATTTTCTACACTTTTCTTTAACTTACAAAACACATTAAAAATAATCTAAATTTAAATAAATATATATATATTTAAATCGAATTTCGGAAAGGAAGGGGAAGTGATCGTTTATTAGTGGTGAAAAGGGTACATGGGGCTAAAAAGGTTGAGAACAGGAGAACACCTGTTCTCAACCTTTTTAGCCCCATGTTCCCCTTCCACGACCGTTATTTTCGCGTCAGACTTCAACAGCTGGTGGAGCATGCCAAAATATTCATTTTCTATTATAGAATGCATGGTCAAAAATGAAACAGAAAGGCGCTTGAGGACGCTTGCTTGCAAGCAAGTGGCAGATCAGTAAGCATAATGGGCTGCAGCTTAAACTTTTGAGGCGATGGATCAGAACACAGTTGGCGAGAAAGCCCACATGCAGTTCTCTACAGGGGAAAGTACCGTATTCACCTGCAGAAAGTCTTGCCATACTTTCTGCATTTGTTCCGGAAATCATCCGCTGAAGTATATAGATTAGTATACGATTGAGCATTAGGCAATTTCTGAAACAAAGTAAGAAACTATCTGAATATCATTCTCTTGAGTGACTGAGAGCGTTGACCCTGTACCTAGTAGGGTTTCAAGTCCCATCAGATCTATCTTGGTCTCGTTTTGTGAGGACACCTCAAGAGCCTCTTCTATGTGGATTTCTTTGAATCTAATAAGAGATTCCTTGGCAGAGTTGTGGTTGGTAATACAACTGTACGCGGAGGTTTGTATACCCGGAAACATTTACCAATCTTTCCATCGCCGTTGTATGCTGACGGTTCCTTTTTTAAATAATCACTGTAAGTCATTCAAGATTAAATTTGTTTTTTCATCTTCTGTGCCATTCTTCCGTTTGAGCCTCACCTTCTTGACTTTGCCATCAAACTTCCTCTAGCGTATCTACATTTCTTCTTGGATCATTCATTCTCTGATAACGAAAATGACCGTTTTGATGTATGTAAGATTCTACTGTCTATCTGATGTGTAAAATCTGGAGAAATAGTGATTTCACAGAAGAAGGGTTAAAAAGTACCCTTTATTAAACTCTTTGGCTTATTTACAGTGCGTCAACTTGACGCTAACGTACTACGCCTCTGCTTGGGCGGTAACTGAAACAGTAGAATCAAACTCAAAATTGGAGATATTCACAGGTAGTAGAATAAACCTACAGCGGTCATACAATCCTGTATCCTACAGCGCGTAGATGAATCTAGTGACAGCAAGGTAATAGCTATTACGCCACGACTAACCGGCAATAACTGCTAAGCGGAAGCTTGCATAAAGCACGCACAGAGATTTCCCAGACTCTCTCTAACTTTGCCTACCGGAATGTCGGTATTTAAACTTTTTCTCCCACTGGTAGAATTTGCATTTCTTACGCGCGCTACCAAATTTAAATATGCCGGCACTGACAATTAGGGGAATGAAGACTTATAGAAAAGTAACTTAAAATTAAATTTAACTGGTTATTTAAAATAAATATAAATCCCTACATGTATTCTATCACTTGATAAAGTTTAGCCTATCTTTTTAAGCACCTCGTATATTGAAATGAAACACAAAAATTAATGCTCCAACGAGAAGTGTGTTGTCATTCATATAGTATCAGTTAAATAAATTTACAATCATGTTTGCTGCACAATCAAAATTATTTTAGATACCATTAACTTGAATCTGAAGGTACATAAAAATATTGCTAACGATGTCAAATTTTTGTTAGAAAAACATTTAAGAGAATTTGCTTTAAATTCACAGTTACTGTAGAAATGCTAAAATTCAAATTCTTAATGAAATTCTTAATTCAGAGTCTTTTTTCGGTTGAAAGTGGTTAGCATCAAACAATAGTTTCAGAGCCAATTTTGCTTATTTTGGACGTTTTCCAAAACGTCGGATAAGAAATATATTATTGAAATTTTCTTCGTAGAAAACGTATTTGTAAAATTTATTTGTCGTGTGTTATGATACCAGGTATCCCAACTGTACAAAACCAATATTCAAAATTTTTTATTTAACAAAATTCAGTTTTATATAATCCTTATATAGATGACTTTTTCTCTGGTGAAAAATGGTTGATTATTATAATTATGGTAATTTTTCACAGCCAACTTTGCATATCGAATCAGTTTTCTCTTCAAGAGGAACTTTAATACATTAAGTAATAACTTATTAATTCTGATATTCACTTTCCCTGTTAAAGGTTAGCACAAAAAAAATTGCGAAAATTTATTAAAAGTATCACAGTAATCAAAAGGTTCCGCTTTATTTGATTGATGTCTAAAATCTGATTCATGGCTCTACGATTAATCATTTAAAATGCTTTTATCTCATAGTTTTTCTTAAATTACCCTGTATTTTAATTCTAAATGAATTTAGATGTATTTTCAGTTAAATGCGTTTACGTAGGAAACCTTGACATTGAGTATCCAATTAGATGTTTATGCTCTTGATACTGTCATTTCACTTTTAGACAATTAAAGTGATGTTCTCTTTCGCACTTCGCTTATTAAAATACTGTCATTTCACTTTTAGAAAACTAAAGTTATGTTTTTTTTCGCACTTCGCTTATTAAAGTACTGTCATTTCACTTTTAAATAATTAAAGTGATGTTCTTTTTCGCACTTTGCTTATTAAAGTACTGTCATTTCACTTTTAGATAACTAAAGTGATGTTCTTTTTCGCACTTCGCTTATTAAAATTATATGTTGTTTCAGAAAAGCAAGTGTTCGAATTACGCTGTCACATGTATCAAGCAAGATCTCTTATTGGCTCTGATTCTTCTGGTCTTTCTGATCCTTTTGCACGAGTCTTGTTTTCCGATCAAAGCCAAACAACTCAAGTAAGTAAGGATTTTCTAATCTGTAGTAAATTAAATTTGCGTTTATTTCCTCACTTTTTTTTAATTTAAAGTAACGCACGTTAAAAATATTCCTTACTTTTTTCTTTTAGTAGTAAATGAGAGACTAGAACACGTGTTGAATCCAACAGCCAACATAGTAAATTTTATTGCGTTTTTCACATAAATATTTTCACATAATAACTCATACACACGAATACAAGTATGACTTTTTAACAATGTCATATTTTTTATTATTGCTGTTATCATCTTTATTTCGAAACCACAACTAAAAATTATCGATTATTTCAAAAGTCAAACACACAGATATTTTGCATCAACAATTAATTTGAAATAAGTATTGCCTTCTGAATTTAAATATATCAATATCTGGAAGTTGTAAAACCTTTTAATTTTCTTTAACATAATTTTATTTAAACGGTTATCATTTATTTATTAAATTTCATTTAAAATGCTACCATTTCTTTGAACAAATTGCTTATTAAATTTAACTGAATAAGTAAACATAAGATCTGTAAATAAAGTAATGGGACATTTTCTAGGAGCATTTGTATTTGCATTTAAATTATAAATTCAGCCAGTTCGTTGCAGCTTTCTCCAAGTCATCCTATTACATGTATAATAATACATTACACACACACATATACATATATATACTCACTTCCAAAAGTTAAGCACGGAGAGGAAAATGCTAATTTCCGGAAGCCAATCAGAATTGAAGAGGATGCAATTTGCTGCAGAGGTAGATGAAAGTTAAATAAAATTTAACTAAAATTAAAACTGACTAAAATTTATTCCAATAATTTGTCGCTTTAAAATACGGACTAAAATTTTTCCAATATTTTATCGTTTAAATTAAATTTCTCTTCCTTGGAGATAATATACGAAATCTCTTTTCTAATACTAAATAATTACTTAGCAGCTTTAGCGCAAGTATTCTGCTTTTAAATTACTCATAAATACTTATATATATTTATATGTTTTAACATGTAAATAACATAAAATGCTATACAATATAAACTGACCTAAATATTGTTTGAAAGCTAAGATGAATATTATACAGTTATAAGTTTGAAAGATAAAAGCAAATATATATTGATCACATAAGGCAAATCTAATTTTATGCAAACACTATGCTACAAGAAAACAGAGTTTACATTAACGACTAAAATAAAAGCAGATTTATCATATTCTTAGCCATCACCATATAACTTCCGCATAGCATGAAGATCACGAAAAAATCAACAATAAAACGAAGTTATATTTAACCTTAGAATGCATACAGTTCACTTTTATCTTTATTTGCTAACAACGTTTATTGAAAACCATAAGGCTCTATATGACACCTACTTTACAGGTCATCGATGAGACATTGAGTCCGACGTGGGATGAGATGCTTCTCTTCAATGATGCTGTGGTCTACGGGAGCAAAGAAGATATTCGAGAAGACCCTCCTATTATTGTGGTAGAAATCTTCGACCAAGATAAAGTGGTAAGGATTGTAATATTCGCTAACTTCGAGATTAAAAAATAGACTCTTAGACAAAAAAAACGACGCACCGAGAAGATATAAAGCAAATTGGACACAAATTGATATGCATATAGGTTTCGACGGAAAATGCAAAATTTTACATTTGGACTGCCAATGAATGAAAGGTTGTCGCTACAGAGCATTTGATCTGTGCAACTGGCAGTATATTTAAGAGGAGAAATTACGATTCCGGGTCATGAATATTTCACGAATTTCATTCCGTGTACTCTGGTAGACAATAATTATGCCTCGCATACAGGTGCCCGAGCGATATGCGCAGGTGTCAGAATTTGAGAGAAATCGTGTAGTTGGGCTCAAAGAAGCCAGTTGGTCTTATCGGCGAATAGCTCGACATTTGAGCAGGAGCGATGCCACTATTAGGCGATGTTGGCAGGAATCGGTGAACCATGGCCGCATACAGCGTCAAGAAGGAAGCGGTAGACCTAGAGAAACGACAGAACGTGAAGACCGAGCAATCGTCAGACCAGCATTCATAGCCCCAGATGCATCATTATCATCGACTGTACGTGCAACTAGTGCTTCAATGACCGCAAGGACCATTCATACATGGCTCACAGAAAGAGGGCTGAGGTCACGGCGCCAATTGCACCGACTACCATTGACCTCTGTACAACGTGAAGCCCGCTTGCAATTGTGTCGGGCTCATTCGCACTGGAATGTCACTGACTGAAGTAAAATAATCTTCAGTGATGATTTCTCATTTGAACTGAGCCCCGATGATCAGCGAAGGCGAGTCTGGACAGCGGTGTGATACCTACCTGACTGTCTTCCGGCAGACAGACCGACGAGCAGGAGAGATGGTCTGGGGTGCCATTTCATTTCATACTAGGACACCTTTGGTTGTCATCCGTCGCAACCTTACACTACAGTGGTACGTCGACGAAGTTCTAAGGCCCGTTGTGTTGCCCTTCATGTCAGGCTATCCTGGGCTTGCATTTCAGCAAGATAATGCTCACCCCCACACTGCACATTTTTCTACTGCTTGCCTTAGTGCTTGCCGAACATTGCCTTGGCCAGCAAAGTCGTCGAATCTCTCTCCTATTTAGCACGGTTTGAGCATTATGGGCAGGGCCTTCCAACCAGCTCGGGATGTTGACGATCTAACGCGCCAGTTGGACAGAATTTAGCACGATATCCCTCAGGAGGATATCCGCAACCTCTATCAATCGATGCCAAGCCGAATAACTGCTAAGGGCCAGAAGTGGACAAACGCGTTATTGACTTTTTCACTTTGTGAAGCTCTATTACTTCAATAAATCATCCAATTTTTCTCAAACTGTAATCATTTGTTTTTCTGTACATGTACATGACTTCTACCCATTTTCGTTCCATTCGGATAACTTCTTCTTGGTGCGTCGTTTTATTTTTTTTTTTTTTTTTCTTAAGAGTGTATATTTCAGGTATTCAAGCTTAGAAATATGAAGGTCAAATATTATCTTAAACGCCAATAGGGCCAGGAATAATTAGACGTTCCTTGCAAAAAAGATCATTATAAACATATTTAGAGAGGCACTGGGATGTGTACTGAAAAGTTAAATAGCAAATTACAATTTTTCATATATATGTTCTTGCGTAAGAAGAGCAAATAATTTGTTAATAAACCTGATGCCCTTTTCCCTCAAATCGCCTGACATTTGCTTTCACAGCATTTGTCGGAATGATGGAGCCTCCTCAATCATTCAGCCGTTTCACCGCTGAATACATTGCCTAGTTTGCACCAGAAAAGATAAATCAATTTACACCCGCAAGAAGGGAGAGGACACACGCGTTGAGCCTCTCTCCGATGTTCCGATCTATACTGATAATTATACTTTGTCATTTTTGAATAGGCACTGTAGGGGCGTTTTTCCGTTTCGCTTGCCTCGTAATTATAGTAACGGCTGCTGCTGCAGATGGTCAAGTTTCATACACGTTTTTCACCAGCTCATTTTCGTTCAGCGTGTTCTTGCTTTTAGAAAGCGCAAATGAAGGCTGACTTGCACTATAGTCTGAAATGAGGTATAAAAAATAAGTACAATGCGAAATGGAGTAGGGTGAAAGGATTTTTAAGTGTTTCAATTAAACATTATAGCTTCATTCTTCGCTAAGCACTGTAGTATCCTCTAATACTTTATTGAATATGTAAATGCTGTTCACTCCATTATCATGTCTGAAAACCCAAGTAACAGTATTTTTTCCCTCTTAGCTGAAATATTTTATTTCTTCTCTCAGTTCTTTTTTTTTTGGAAAGATTCCAACATTAATAACGGCGCTTTCATGGCAATGCGGTGGCTATATATGGTAATTTGCATGCTGCTTGGCAACTTGCCATTTTCAGAGGTTTTGCATAAATAAAAGATTTTGCATTAGACGATTTGCCATTCAGAAAGTTTCCATTAGTGATTGTGCAATAAAAACTTTGCATATCGAAGATTTTGTATTAAAGGTTTTGCATTCCCGTCCCAAGATCTTTTGCTTATCATTCCAGTTAAAACTGCACATTGCTTAACAAACTAGGCAATACAAAAATTATACGTACTTCTTTATAATTTATGAACACTTTTGTAAAATTTCAATAAGACAACTAAGTTGTACCTTGTGTATAAGATATCCAATCGTTTTATAAACTTCTAAGGTATTAGTAAGATTAATAAAAATACATTTCTAACAATATGTTGCTTTATATTGTGTTCTTGAATTGCGAAACATGCAATTTTATTAAAATAAAGCGAAAAACGAGTTCCTAAAACAAGAAATGATTACTAATGCATAAGATTTGGTTTGGTTTATTTCATTAGGTCAAAGCACGCTAAGGGCTGTCTGCCTAAGGGATGGGATGGTTTCATGGAGGACATTTTACTAGCTCGTATCCATGTACACCGCAAAATAAAAAAAAAATAGGTCAGTTTTAGACCTCCCGCTCTACTAAGCCGATTGACGAAATTCAAATTGCGTTTTTCATGTCTCGAAAGCGCGACTTAGGATATGCATTTTATTTATATATAGCGTTGTTCAAATATGGGTATTTTGACACAAAATCGGACTTTTTCTGAAATGACATGCCAATTTTTTTTTCCATTTTTCGATTTCTACGACTCACATTTTGCCAAATTCTCAAGTTTTGTAAAAATCGCATGAGTAGTTTTTAAAAACTTAGCTCTCAAAATTCTAGCTCCTTAATGTTAATTCAATTTGGTATGCATTTATTAATATCTCTTTTTTTATGAAACTTATTTGATTCTTTTCTAGACAGCTCGAAATTTAGGTTCATCGCAAATAAAATTTACCAATGTTTTATGATTTATTTTTAAAGCTTTTGTTTTTAAATAATTTCTATAACTTTTTCGAAAAACATTTTGAATTATAACCTATAAAATTTTTACAATCATCTTAAAGTAGATATATTTTTAATCATACCTGCAAAAAATAAGAGCTTTTTATTCAAAATTTCCCAAGATATAGGCGAATTTATATATTGGAGAGTTTTGAAATTTGGCATAGTAGTTGAAAGCGATAATAACGAAAATGTGGTTTACGCACTTTGTTAAAATTATTTGAATGTAGGAAAGATGCGACTTTTTTTACGCTCCTGCACAATGGAAGGGAAAGAAAAATAGGTTGCCATATAATAAGAAGTTCGCCAAGTGAATTATTCTTGGCTCAAACTGAAAAAAATGCTCCAAGTTAAATTTTTAAATTTCTCAGTAAATTTCGCACCAAATTTTACAGAATTTAATATTTAGGCATAATTTGAGTCGTAGAACGGAAATATGGAAAAATAGCATGTTATTTCAGAAAAAGTCGAATTTTGTGTCAAAATACCTACATTAGAATAAAGCTATATATAAATCTAATATATATTCTAAGTCGCGCTTTCCAGACATGGAGAACGTAATTTGAATTTTTGTTAATCGGCCCAGTAGAACGGGATGTATAGAACTGTCACTTTTTTTCCGCAGTGTGCATATATATATAATTACAAAACATTTTTTTAAAACAAAATATAAACATGCCTAGTATTTTCGCGCATTAAGCTGCTGAAACCTTATCAGGAAATACATGAGGTAAGAAATTTAGAACCAATTTTTCACGAAGACCAAAAATTGAATTTCATAAATTATAAATTTCAAATTATCCTATAAATGCAATAAAGAATTTTAAAAATGTTAAAAGCAAACCTTTTTAAGAAAGCAACATCCTAATTCAAAAAATTTAAGGAACTTAAAAAAACCGAACATATTATGAGGTTGTATAAGTGCTAATAGCTGCTTATTTGTATTTCATTACCTTTTCTATTATGTTCGTTTTTCTTTAAATTTCTTTTTAATTTTTTTAACTAGAGTATTGCTTGTTTGAAAAGTTTTGGTTTTAACATTTTTTAAATTCTTTATTGCATTTATAGAGCTATTTATTATTTATGAATTTCAGTTTTGGGTCTTCGTCAAAAATTAGTTC
>KK121215.1:322336-334515 GCA_000611955.2 Stegodyphus mimosarum
TATACATGTATATTAGTATATAATAATTTGTATACAGGTAAAAGTTTTTAGTACAGTTGTATATATATGTACAAACAATTTCGTTATTTCTGCAGAATTTTATTTTCATAATTATGTCTTATTTTAATATAACAATGATAGTGTGAGGTTTTTTTCCTAACAGCACGCTATTTGTCATCTTCATTTTCGTCTTCTGCATTTTCGTCTGCTATCTTCAGAAATGCAAATAAAGTGAACTTGAATAACGAGCGAGAATCTTAGCAGAAAATGCTGTCAACTTAGACCACGAGCTTTGTAATTCTCCCGTTCTACCCTCTGTACTGATTAAGCATAAGAGATGAATCTTTAAACTTGGGGGAGCTGCGAGTGCACTCTAAATAACATGTCCCTAAAATCGCTTACGTGAATTAGGGCTGTTTTTGACGTGATCGGTATAGCCAACAATCCGAGGTTCACAAGTTACTGTCTTCAGCCAAGCAGTATCAATCGAAAAGAGCAACGACCTTCACAAGATCTCTCTATTGGCAAGCACTGGTATTAATATCTTAACTGAAAAGACGAAGGATCAGTTGGTTCGCAACATTAATTATAGATGGCGATATATATCGGTAAATTCTAAAAAACAACTTCAGGCGACTAATCCAAGCAAACGCTGCCACAATCTTTAATTTCCTATGTAAGCAACTAAACTACTATTGTATTTTTCGGTAAATTCTAAAAAACAACTTCAGGCGACTAATCTAAGCAAACGCTGCCACAATCTTTAATTTCCTATGTAAGCAATTAAACTACTATTGTATTTTTAGGCTGAAAAAGAAACGGTTCGGAAGTTTCTTTTAAATACTTTAATCTTTTGCAACTTCAAGCCGAAGAACAAACAAATGTTTAAATTTATTTTACGTTTCATTGTAATCATTTCATGCTAATAGATTTGACGTTAAACATGGCATGGCAGTCTATCTGCCGGTATAGGAAGTTAGCGGTGTTCAGATTAATTAGGGTGTAACCTCATAATAATGAAAAGCTAAATAAGTTAGAGAGAAATCCTGCAGCTTTAGTACATAACATAACGTCATCATTAATCTGTTTTATTAAATTAATGCTATACATCTTTGGTTCTTAATCTTTCTCCAGGAGATCGTTCCCTTCCCGTCCGTTCAGAAAATCAAAAAGTACATATGAATATATTTATTGTTAGATTATTTGTTATGTGTTTTACAGATTAAACAAAAAAGTATAGAAAATGTTTATAACAATCCAAATTTGCATAAAAGTAGTTTTTTCATATTCATAAATTAAAACTAAATATTTAAAAAGTAATAAAAATGCTTCCCCACTGAAATTATGAAATTCCCCCTTGGTTAACAACCCCTGCTGTAGATGTTAATAACACTTTATTCTCTTCGACTGGATAACGATATTATTAAGATATCGTTTGTAAATGCCTCATTTTGCTATACTCATAAGCAATGTATGGTAATAAAATTAAACGTTAAATGAACGATCATATGCGGCTTGAATCGGCAACAAAGTTTTGTTTCACTAGAATAATATTATTTTCATCATCAAATGAAAGCAAAACTTCTTTCCAAGTAATCAAATCGAAGAGAAACACGCCAATGTCAAATTTAAAATTAAGGAAAAAATGCCGCATTATTTTGGGAGAGAAACCTCTATCGATTTGAAGGGTGATCAGGCACAGGTAGTTCTTCTTTTGAGCAAAAAAACCTTTTGCACAATTCTTAAAGCTTCCCCCTCTGATTTTTATTTTTGATAAATTTACAGCATATTTTATCAATACGGCTTATCATTAGTTTAGATAAAAGATGGTTAAAATTTCTTTTCAAAGAACACGAACCGCATGTTCTAAAAAAAAAGAAATAAACAAAACTTCCACTGTTAATCACAGCTAGACGCTTCATCACTATTTTGACATTGGTTTAGCAAAATATTATTCCTAAAGCTAATCTCTAAATCTTCACTAGGTAAATTTGATATCCTTGAGTCTTCTGACATTCACAGAAATTTATCTTCTGTAGTTAATGATATATTAATTCCAACCCAGTCTTTCCTAATGTTTTCAGAGTTTAAATCTTTCAGATCTTAATTTTTCACGTTTCACTACTATTTTCCTCTGTAGATGGCGTTGCCTCTCCCATTGCTTTGTTATAAAAAAAGATCTCCATTACCGCCATTTTGCAAAAGTGTTGTTTTACTTCTGAAGATAAGAGCCGTATGTCTGGCCACTCTCAAAATCCATAAAGTTTTATTCAAAACCTGCGGCAAAATAAAGTTGCTTTTTTGCCTACTGTTGCTTAGCTATTATATTAATCTAGGTACAAGGAATATCCTTTTGATTAAGACGTAAATCACAGGGAGATATATTCATGCCACGGAAAATTCTAAGAATTCAGCCAGTTAGTAATGCTGTTCCCACCTAATTGATCAGATGCGTCTGGCCTCGAGCGCAAGTAATTAATGATTAATTCTGGATAGCGCATTAATCTTCTGAAGACTTAGCTTCTGCTACAAAGTTCTATAACATGAGGGATGTGATAAATGAGTGCTTTCCTTTTAATAACATGGAGATGCTTTCGTTTAACTTAACTGACTTTTCGAAAATCTTTCTAACTTAATTATTATGGGGACTTTGCATTGTATCATTTTGTAACTAAGCAATTTTACTTTGAATATTGTTACGATCTCAATGGAAAGTTATAAGTAACCTTATAAAGTACTTCTCCCGCATAATAAAGAACTTAATATTTGCTAAAATCAATTTTTATGCTAATTATTATCTTGTTATCACATGAAGCGCCATCTGTTGCCGTTTTAAGTACCTTTTGTTTTGCTTTCAATAAAACCCCATGATATTTCAAGCATGTGTGTCAGTTTTTGCCTCTATACCTACATTATTCAGTGAATTATTTAATTTTCAAATGTTAACGGACTTTTGGTTTACCCTGTAATTCAAAATTAAGCAAAAATGCAACCTTAGGTCGGCGTAGATTTTGAATAAAATTCTACAGAGGGACGATCAAATACAAGATTTTGTCTTCAAAAGCAAGAGAAGTTTTTTAAATATGTTTTGCGAGACAACTAAGTTATACGGAAATCAATAGGCTGAGCAAAACGGAAACGAGCCTAGTACCATCTGTTGAGGAAAATAATGTTGCATGCGTAGGGGTTCGTAATAGATTGCATGCACACAGGTCGAATAATAAGTTAATAAATTTTATTTTTTATCGAATGAAACATTTCAAAGTTCTGGATTTTTCCACAGAAATATTCATAAAAGTGTTCACAGTATCACAGAGTAATCAGTAGTTACACCTTCAAAATATTAAGAACGTTACACGCAACGCAATGCAAAGCGCATCTAAAGAGAAAGCTAACTCGGAAATATCTCCGATCTCACGCTAAACCAACAACTTGGAACAATAACAACAAATGAGAGCAGATGTTCTCTTCGGCTTCTATAATTTTCGACCGGTCTCGGAGATATTTCCAATACTTTCTGCTTCTCGAAATTCCTAGAAAGCAATATGAGGGTCAAATTACGGTTGCTGCTAATGCAATGATGAATTACATTTATTCAATTATAATACCTATTACGGTGATACAGGGTCCGGACCAAAAATGTCGCCAAGTTTGGCGACTTTTGGAGATTTCCCGCAAAAACCGTTGTCAGCTTGGCGATATCTCCCCTTATTACCGAGATACCCATTTATTGAATACTAGCCGCTACGCGGCCAGCCTTCGTCTGGCTTTTAAGTGTACCAGAGAAATACCTAAATACACTCACGTTTGTGAAAATTGCAACACCAAGAAGGAATCGTCATAATTGAATGCAATTTAATACACAGTTGAGTGGTAGTGGTAGTGGTACAAATAAATGATTAAATGTTCAAAGCAAACAAACAAGAACAAGAGATCAGAATCAGTATTTTGTGTGGCCACCACGCGCCGCAATAAGTGCTGCTACACGACGTGGCATGGAGTCAAACAAAGTTTGAATGTCTGACTGAGGAAGAGCATTCCATATCGTTTGTACGCGTACCCAAAGTTCGTCTGCAGACGCAACAGGACGAGGATCACGAGCAAGACGCCGACCAATGACATCCCACACATGTTCAATTGGCAACATATCCGGGGAACACGCAGGCCAAGGAAGAAGCTGTACCTGCTGCGCTGCAAAGAAGGATTTAACAATCCGAGCAGTATGAGGGCGGGCATTGTCCTGTTGAAATACAGCGCCTGGCAAGCTTTGAAGGAAGGGAACAGCTTCGGGCTGTAGAACTTCACGGATATACCGGTTGCTGTTCAGATTGCCCACAATTCGTAGCAATTGAGATCGTCTATGATATGCTATGGCGCCCCAGACCATAACTCCGGGTGTTCGTCCACTGTGGCGTTCGATAATGCACTCCGGAAGGTGGCGTTCACCGGCATAGCGTCTGACACGAATGCGGCCATCATGGTACCACAAATTAAAGCGGGATTCGTCAGAAAACACGACATGCTGCCAATCAGCACGCCAGTCTCTATGCTGATTGGCCCATTGTAGCCGCAGGCGGCGATGGTCGTGCGTTAGGGGGATCCTGTATAAAGGAGTCCGTGCGCGCAGTCCACACTGCAGCAGACGTCTACGAATTGATGAAGCACACAATGAAACACCTGTAGCTATTGACCACAGTGCTGCCAATTGTCTAGAGGAAGCTGTACGGTCCGTCCGCGCCATGCGGACCAGGTGTCTATCATCGCGAGCTGACGTCACATTTCGGGGTCCACTCCCGGATTTCCGAGTTGTCCGACACTCGTCCGTCCACTGCTTCCAAACGCGCATCACTGTGCTGCTGTTACGCTGCACACGAGAGGCTACTGCACGATACGACAATCCAGCTTCACGAAGGCCGATGATTCTCCCTCGTTCAAACTCTGTAAGTTGTTCAAATCTCGCTCTCTTTCGTCGACGAGGCATAAGTACAGATTGAGTTAACGTTTACCACTAGCAGATAACCACCGATAACCATACACGCCTCGCTACAGCCGTCTATTTATTCGGATCCATCAGCCGTTCAGAGGGCGCTGCTCAGCATACGCATGCGCTACGGATTTGCAATTCTAATCATTTGCATATCATGCGCTACTTTGCATTTCCTGAAAATTTCAGCTCACTCGCGTAAGTCCTTCATGGTGTTGCAATTTCCACAAACGTGAGTGTAGAAAACCAAACATTAAATTTGAAAACTGCACAGAATTTTACTCTGCAGAACAATTTCATGGAAAAAGAAACAAACAGCAACGGAAAAAAAATTCAGTTAAAAATGCATTACATATTAAAAGCATACAATGAAATAAGCAATATCCCTTAATACAAATATTAATTATCCTAATAAATAAATTAACCAACTTCCTGCTGCCTTCTCTAGACAAACGTCCAGTATCCAAGAGAAACATTAAATTTAAAAACTTCACAGAATTATCGCCCTCATTTTTCCGGGTGGCAATAGTGCTGATATGAGCTACAATGGCTGCGTGCTATTGTTGTTCATATAATAAGAGAAAATCATCAATTTGATACTATTTCATAAAAAAAAACCTCATTCGAATTTTGAAAAATCAATGTGCACTGGCTCTTGTCTAGATGCATCCTGTGTACCAGATTTCATAGGCCTGGGTCTATTAGCTTACGCGCAGTACGAACGAAAGACACCTACACGCACAGAAAAACTCGTCCTTTTAAATATAGATCTATAAATTAATTAAACAATTTACCTTTGCAAAAAGAAACAATCTTTCAATTTCTTAAACTGTTCAATAGAATGAAATTATTAGCCCATTATGTCTTAAAATGACGCGATTTCGTCAGAAAACATAAAATTAAAAAAAAAAAATCTAATTCGAATTTCGAAAAACTCGCTTTGAGGTGCACTGGCTCATGCAAAAAAATTCATGCAAAACTTTTCAATATCTTACAAACAGTGAAATAAACAAAAAAATAACATGAAAGAAACTCAAAAAACAAAACATTTCGCGCAGAATTTTTCTCTGCAGAACAACTTTATCAAAAAAGAAATCAATATAAATGTATTATATATATAAAAAATGACAATGAAATATGCAGTATCCCTTAATACAAATATTACTTATCCTAATAAATAAATTAACCAACTTCCCTTTGCAAAATCTTAAGAACTCAAATGGTATAAACAGATTAAGAACTTAAACAGATTAAAAAATATCATGCAAAACTTTTTTATAATTAAAATGATATATAATTAAAACATAATATTACAATGAAATAAGCAATATCCCTTGATACAAATGTTAATTATCCTAATAAAGTAATTAAACAATTTACCGTTGCAAAAAGAAACAACTTTTTAATTTCTTAAACTTTTCAGTCTCTTAAAAACAGTAACATAAGAAATACGATGAAAAATTGTTGCCAAACCGAAATTTTTAAAAGAATGAAACTATTCAAAATGATGCAATTTCATCAAAAATCTATCAACAACAATAAGAAAGGAAAATTGTTGCCAAAACTACATTTTAAAATATCTGAGATGTGAGAAGTGTATTCGGAAGCTTCATTTAAAAAATTTTAAAAAAATACAAAATATTATTATTTTTCCAAAATTCTTTTTTTAAAAGGAGTCGAAAGGATTAAAGTTCAACGTGTCCAAAAATCAAAGGAAAATAAACAGCACATTTTTTAAAATAAGTTTTTTTAAAAAAAATTCCGCCGAAAAGGTGTTAAGCTCACCTTCCTAAATAAATTCGTATTTAATCGATTTATTGAAATACGAAATTTATTTTAAGTTCGTAAAATAGCTAAGTGTCTACGCTTCACGACGATGTAAAAATGAAATGTATAGAGTGAAATCTCGCTTTCCTGTAGCGCATTATGTCTCAAAATGACGCGATTTGGTCACAAAACATAAAATAAAAAAAATTCTAATTCGAATTTCGAAAAAATCGCTTCGAGGTGCACTGGCTCTTGTGTAGATACACCTATGTACCAAATTTTGTGACCCTGGGTCTATTAGCTTACTCGCAACACGAGCGAAAGACACACACACACAGACTCTTTGTTTTATTACATGTAGAGAAGAAGATTAAATGGATTTGTCCCTGTATTCTTACTTTTCCAGCATAGCTTGTCTCTTTTAGATTTTTCTTATGTTACATTAAGCAGCAAAATGCCACAATTTCACAAATTATTGATAAAATCATTTATCGATGCACAAAATTCGTAACAATAGCAAACTCAGTAGAAAATAAATTTATGCTCTTTTCAACTCTTCAGTTCAGTGACGCCACGTGGCTTATAGAAACTGCGAAAATAAACATACAATTATATTTAGTTCTCTTCATAGCGCTGATTTCGAGCAGACTATGAGTCAGTGACGTCACACGCTCAAAAATTTCTGGTCGATAAGAGTAAACCTTGTAGCACAGAGACTTTGGAAAACAGTAGTGAAGCCTAAGAAGGCCAGGATATTTGAAACTTAAAAGTATTGAAAAACATTGATAAATATTAATGTGATATTTTTTTAATGTGGAAGGCTACAGATATTAATATTTCAGCTTCTTAGTAAATTTATAGTATGTTTTGTCCAGATGGTTTTACGCAGAATGTAATCATTATCTCTTTAAACAAAACTGTTACACTAATATTTGAATAATAATAATGCACTGAACCTCTAATACAGATTTTTCATTCTTCTGTGCCTATAACTTTTTTTTTGTTTTATAGAGCACAAAAATTAAGTTTTAAAGTTTTGCAGCTGTAGCAACTATTGATGAAATATTAAACAAGCAATGGCAACACTGTGCGGAATAAAACATTTTTATCTCCAGTGCCCTAGAATGTCGGCCGGAAATTCTAAAGATATGCTATTTTTAAATATATTGTGATTTTGCTGTGGAATAGAATTTTATGTGGCATAAGCACTAAGAACGTGATAATAATTAAATAAAGTAAACACACAAACTTTAGTAATAAAAAGACAAAAGTTTTGTAAAGCAATATTGGTACGAAGACTGAACTTTGATTTGATTAACTGGGGGAAAAAAAGAAAAATATATGCCAACACTTAATGTTGCATCGAGAATTCTAAACGTGTGCTGCCATGCTGCTTTTAAAATTTTTGTACTTTTGCTGTTGAATTGTGTATAGCGGAAGCGCGAAAAAAATTGTACTTTATAATTTAACTAAAGAAGCCGAAAAAACGTGTTAGTAGGACTGTGTAGTAGCAAACTGGTAAGACTGCAAGCTCAGCGAGAGTGCAAAAAACCTTAACAAACCCCTTTGGGAGACCGTTAAAATATGAAACCTTTCAGATTTTATTTTTTTTATTTTATTTTATTTTTTTATTTTTATTTTATTTATTTATTGGCTAATTCGTGTATTTTTTCTCTTCAGGGAAAATCGGAATTTATTGGACGCACAATAGCCCGGCCCCATGTGAAATTCTCCGACGAACCCTATTGCAAGCCCAATTTCCCGCCCACTCTAGAATGGTACGATATCTACCGAGGTTCAGAACAAGCTGGAGAACTGTTGGCAACCTTCGAACTATTACAGGTGATTTTATCCACTATTTATAATTTACAATCGTTTCGTAAATTTATGTAAATGCTTGTTTACGTTTTGTGTAAGATTTGGGATGCGGCTTTATGATGTCTAACAGTTGTCAGGACTGAGTGTTCGGTGCATACTCTTGGCGAACATATTCGTGAAGTAAACTAAGTCCTGATGAACAGGGAGCTGAATGCAGCTATGTTCTGTGGTAGAAAACTGTGATTAAGTGGTAGAAGAACTATACGTAAGAAGGATTTAAAATCCTCTTTTATTAAACCACAATTATATACAGCACATACAGAAAATAATGACCGCACTTGGGTCTAAACTGAACAATCAAATAATTTAAAGTTAAGTAGAAATTGAAGTAGTCGTTGCTCACAGAGCTATAAACGCGAGGTTGGCCTCTATGCTAAAGGGTGCGTAGCAAGGTTTAACTAATACTAACGCACTTAGATTTACTTCAATAAGTAATAGAGTAACAGCGCTAAGGCTTACAATTTAAATACTAACCAGTCAGGCGAACGTCGAACAGAGCAGCAGTGATCTGAGACTAAAAGCCCTCTCACACTGAATAGTTCCTCGCTACCGTTTAAATATAAATTTGGCTCCACTTCAAATTAGCATAAAGCTGAAACGTGCGCTCATTCTAACGGGAAGTTGAAATAAGAGCACATAGGAAAGAGAAAATTAAAATAAAACTTTGTTAGTTTAAACTAAAACCTTACAAAGTTAACTAAAGGAATAAAAACCTTAACCGGAAGATAAGAACACCATTCAAACAATTTTAAAGCAAAAAATGTACAATTTAGAAACATCTAAGAAAAACGAAACTGAACTCACTGAGCCGAATAACGGAGTAGATATGTACATGTATATATATTTATATAATTTTGGTGTGGTTGATTGCTACTAAAATAGGACTTGCACAATCTACGTGTTATAGCAGTCCTATATACAAAATTTCAACGTTCTGAAGATACTCGTTTTTGAGTTATGCGAGATACATTCATAATACATACATGCATACGTACGTACGTACGTACGTACAGACGCAATGAAACTCTACAGAATCCATTTTATATAAGTTTTATAGTTTTTTGGGGGAAAAGAGTCATTTATTCTGTCCTTACGTACGGATGTCACGCAAAAACATCGTTAAACTGCATTCGATAGCCGTCAAAATGGATATTTGTTTTTGAAATATGATACTCGAAATTTTTCGCTGTTACAATACTACCTTCGTACAAGGAATTAAAAATGCGTCAGATATATAATTAGAAATAATAAATATTTTTATGAAATGATACTAGCTAGACTCTTTAAATTATCATATACATTTTCCTTTTTACGATAATTCTTTCAGATGTCTGGTCGCTGGAGCGAGTAGTTTTCAAAGAAATATTATACAGAATATAAAAAATGTATGGCTATCCCTAACACTCTGTCGGGAATTCTAAAGTAAAGGAAGTGATGCTAAATAATAAAGTTGAGAAGGCAAAAAAAAAAATTATATTAGCTGGAGCAACAGCAGTCTTTTAACTTGCCATGCTCAGCAAGAGTATAAAAATATCTCTGCTGAGACATTAAAATCTGAATCCTTTTCGGAGTCTCTTTCTTTTTTTTTTCGAAGGGGGCGGGGTTGGAGAGTTAAATTTTGCTCTTTAAAACTGAGGATTTATTTTTCCTGTACTAATATAAATTTTTATTTTCGTTTCCAGCTGTCAGAGTCAGACGAAAAAGGAGCTATTCCCGAGTTACCCCGGCCGAAAGAAAATGTCTGGAGACCTGATCGAGGACCCATATTGCCAGTTCCATCTGTTATCAGACCGACACTTTCCAAATATCGCATAGAGGTAATCAAATACTTGAAAATAATCTGAATTCATAATCGCAATATTGCAATCCTGAACAAATAATACATGGTCATTAAGAGAAAGCCATGATTATAAAACGTTGTGGCTTCAATGGCATTAAAAACATTTTAATTATTCAAATTTTTAAAAGTGGTAAGTAACTGAAGTTTTAATCAACATGGTTGCTTACATCATTAATAAAAACTCCCCACTATTTGGAACGTAGCGTTTTGCTAATGTTCTAGATATCATGTATGACCTTGTCCAGTAGTACTAACAGCCATAAATTTTAAGGGCTGCTATGAAATTGCTAAGGCAGCTTTCAGAGCTGTTATACACACATGTCAAATTCCTTTCGTTGAAATATGGCAAGAGCATTGTATAATGCGAAAACCAAAGGGGGGACAGTTCTGTATCTTTCGTTCTGCTGGGCCGATTGGCGAATTTCAGCTTGCGTTTTTCATGTCTCGAAAGCGCGACTTAGGATATGTATTAGGTTTATATCTAGCATTGTTCAAATATGGGTATTTTGACACAAAATCGCACTTTTTTTTAAATGACATGCCAATTTTTTTCCAAATTTCGATTCTACGACTCACATTATGCCAAACTGCCAAGTTTTGTAAAAAGCGCACGAGTAGGTTTTCACAAATTAACTCTCAAACTTTTAGCTCTTCAATATTAATTCAATTTGTTATGCAGTTATTACCATCTCTTTTTTATTAAATTTACTTGATTTCTTCTTCCAGAATTCGAAATTTGGTTTTTCGACAGTATTTTTCATATTATAACGTATAAAAGTTTTAACATTATCTGAAAGTAGATGTATTTTTAGACACACTTGCAAAAAATTATAGTTTTTTGTTCAAAATTTCCCAAGATATACGTGAATTTACACATTGGCGTGTTTTGAAATTTGGCATATTCGTTACAAGCGATAATAACGCCAAATGTGGTTTGCGCATTTTGTTAAAATTATTTGAAAGTAATGAACGCGACTTTTTTCCGCTCGTATACAATAAAAAAAAAGGAAAGTTCGCGAAATGAATTATTCTTGGCGCAAACTGAAAACATTGCGCCAAGATAAATTTTTAAATTTCTCTGTAAATTTCGTACCAAATCTTACAAAATTTAATATTTAGGCATAATTTGGGTCATACAATCGAAATATGGAAAAAAATAGGCATGTTATTTCAGAAAAAGCCGATTTTGTGTCAAAATACCTATATTAGAACACTTCTAATTATAATTCTAATACATATCCTGAGTTGCGCTCTCGAAACATGAAAAGCGCAAGTTCAATTTCGTCTATCGGTCCAGTAGAAGTGAAGATGTAGAACTGCCCCCCTCTCTTTCTTTTTTAGTCCAAAGGAATTTAGTCCCGAAGGACTATTACTTTCGTTTTGCGATTTTGCGTTGATTCACTCTGAATGCCCGATTCACTTTTCAAATTGTTGCCACTAAATGTTATCGCTCTGCATTAAAGTTTAAAAAATGAAAAATCTGCATAAATGTATGCATGTTATTATTATTATTTTTTTTGACGTAGCTTTCTCTTCAAAAATCGTCTGCGTGCGTTGCACGGGATAATAAAAAGGAATTTTAATTACAGTTCTAAATAAATAGCCAAATAAATGTGAAATTCGTAACAATATTCTCTAAAACTTTAACGAATTTTTCATTAACAAACTCAAAGATTTCAAAGCCAGCAATACCAACGTTGTACAGAAAAA
>KK121215.1:337557-357864 GCA_000611955.2 Stegodyphus mimosarum
AGGAAAGAATTGCTTTCGAAGGAGTTCCTAGCACCGTGCACTGGTGACAGAGCATCTCGTAGGACCTTGAAGGAGTAACAATTTCAAAGAAAAATGGTCTGAGGATGAAATCAGCACTAAATCCACACCATGCAGTTACATAATCAGAATGCAGTGGTTGCTGGTGCAGAAGATTAGGAGGTGAAGCACCCCATACGCGGAAAGTTTGATTATTCACAGGCTCATCTAAAGAAAAGTACACCTTATCTGATCATAGAATTTTCCAAGGCCACGCGTTATCAACAACCATTCTAGCCAAAAATGCGATCAAATTCAGAGCGTTTTTGGTGTTCTTGAGGTTTTAGCATTTGCACCAAGGGGATGTTATACGGATACCATTTTAAAATGGATCCAAGAATTTTTCAAGTAGTTGTTTTTGTTGACCAAGGAATCTCTAACTCACGTGACACTGATCGAGCACTTGCGGAAGTATTGAGGGAACTGGAGGCTCTTTTAACCATAGCAGTAACAACGTCTTCGACAGTTTCATTCGCAACTGGTTTTCGCCCTCTTCCTGGTAGCACACGCAAATTTCCCAAGTCTCTTCAGATCTCATAATTATCTTCTTCAAACCATTCTTCGACATGGGCTCCTTTCGCAATCTCTATAAACGACGATATTCACTCAATGCAGCTAAGCTATTGCTGCCGTTCTGATAAAACAGTTTTACCAGTAAAGCTCTTCTGTAAGGGTATGATTAACGAAGACAAAGGCGCGCAGTATAATTTCCTGGCTCTGACTGCAAGTTTATAGATTTGACTAACCTGCATAAGGAATGTTTTTAAATTGCCATCTGGTGGTCAAAATTTAAACTATTTGTTATTACAGAAATCTTTTCCTCGTAGTCCATATAACGTATATACTAAGTTTCATGAAAATTCAATAGGCAGAACGGGTGGTACAGGGGTCTGAATAGGGTCACTTTAATTATAACCAACCTGTACAATAACAGCACTTTTCACAAGAAGATATTTGTCCTATCGCAGTAACAGAAAGCATCCCCATAATTGCCTGAAATAGAAATAAGCACAAACCAAAGAAGAAATGACATTTTCCCACGTCTCTTTCAAGCATAGAACACAAAATGGCAAAAATTCGCTAAAATATATAGAGAGAGTTGCGTGACAAGAGACGTGTAGTTCACAACTGCCATTTAACGAAGTAGTCAAAGAATCAGATATCGCAACTTTAAAACCAGCGCCTGTTTTCTACACTGCTTCAAAGGCCTCTTCCGTTCCGGGCATAAATTTTAATTTTGTGGCATATATAACGGTGCCAAATAGTTCTCGCTTTGTACAGTTGCGGATTCTGGACAATTCCCGAATAGTCCTAGTAAGCCGCTCGGGTGTTCGGATCCGCTCTCACCTGTCTACGCTGACAATATATATTCGTTGTAAACACATCAACTTTGCTACTAGTCCTGCCTAACCACCAAATTACCTAATTACCGTACAACCATTACATTATTATGATCCTAAATAATGTATGAATACGACAAGCAAAACTTTATGATGGAGACATGATCATCCATTAATGATAAAATGCCTCAAATCTCACAGTACATAATGTTTACTAATTGATGACTTGAAATATTGAAGGGCGCGAGCCAATACGCCCCGTTCTGGGAGTTTCGGATATTACAAAATGCCATACTTTGCATCTTTTTGGATGAATTCGCATGCTGCATCATCCCGCTGCCTTGATTGGTGTCATTGCTAGCAACGTTGGCTTCTGTGCCATCGACTTCGGCTTCGAATCCAGGAAACGGCTTGGATGCCCACAGTTTCTGTACGGAATGGGAGCCACTTAAAATACTAGCTAGCCAAAAGTCCTCTTGAGCAGTTTGTGGTAAGAAAAGGGGCGTGGGAGAGCGTAAAACCATCCTCCGGATGTTCTCGATCGGAATTGGAATGGAACTGCTCAGTTAGTCTGCTGATACAATACTTGTTTGACCGACAGTGAAATTCTAATGTTTTGCTTACTTGTACCTGGACCTGCTAACTCACTCCACCGCCCTGATTGGTACAGCGGTTAGAGATGCTAGCTTGGGGGTCCGGATTTGAAACCCGAAGAGAGCATAAATTTTTCTACATGTATAACGTCTCCGCCGCAAAGGGGAGGTTTTTGCACGTGTATAATGTCTGTGCTGCAAAAGGGCACAGTCGAGTGGAAAGTCCTGTCAAGTGGTATGGTACTGGGGAACAGGTGTTTGAGACTCTCTGATCAGTCTCCGGAGATTTCCATATGA
This sequence comes from Stegodyphus mimosarum, assembly GCA_000611955.2. Classification (NCBI taxonomy): domain Eukaryota; kingdom Metazoa; phylum Arthropoda; class Arachnida; order Araneae; family Eresidae; genus Stegodyphus; species Stegodyphus mimosarum. Next base: position 339,845 of record KK121215.1, read on the forward strand.
AAATTAGGCGAAGCTGCACAAATACAGAAAGGTCCGTACTGTTAGTGACACAAATACAGTTAGGGGTTATAGCCGTATAAACAATGGTGACCAACCACTTCTTCTCGTTCCTACTAAATCATTCGTGAACATTTTCGACGCGATTCTTGTCAGAACATCTTATAGATTTTCGTGTGACACATGAAGTTGGAAGTTAAGGGCAAGTCCCGAATTACGAACGCGATCCAGGTGGAAATCTTCACAGTATCTCAAGAAATGAAAAGAGCTTTGTTGAAGTCCAGTTTTGGAGAGAAAAGTTTTTTAATCGTTCAGTTACGGTGTGCGTTATATGATGACATGTTTCGTGATATGCGATCTCATGAACATAATGATTAATAAGCATTTTTATACTCTTGATGACAAATTACACACCATACTCCATTTTCTTTTGTTCTATCAAAACTGTAGAATCGAGTTTTGATTTTCTCTTTTCTTTATTCTAATTTCCCATTTGGAAAGATTTTGGGCTGAATACTGCATACTTCAAAAAGCTCGTCGTTCGTTTTCGATTAACCTATTTATTATGTGGCAATCCACTCCTTTTGAGTTTTCTTTTAACTGTGAAAAGTTTTAAAGTTTTTTGAGAACAAATAATCTTTAGGAGATTATCTCTTACCTAATTATACAAAACCATTTCGATGATATGAGAAAGACTTTTCTTTTCCTCACTGTTATCCTTTCTAGTTCTATTTATTTTCCTTTTTACGGACACAATAAACCCCAGAAGTGACTTCCAGTAACTAGGCAATATAAAGAAGCTTAAGGGCTTTTAATTAGCGTCTGGCTTTTAAGCCTGCCGAGGACGTGGAAGAAATTTCAGCTTTAGTACGAGATTACCTCGCGAATGCTTTTGCCCTGGAAGGAAATTCCCATCCTCCTCTTTCCAGAAATTTCCTTCTATCGGGTCATTAAGTGAGTCATTCGTTTTCCTTAAATAGGACTTGTAAGCGTATGATACTTTAAGCGGAAAAAAGATTCAATAAAAAGAACGGTAATCGATTATTTAAATTTTTTTTCCTTAATTTTTAACTGATCGTAAAAAGTATAAAATTCTAATCCCCTTTCGGCAAAAATATGTGTCTTGATTATGTACTTTGCAATAGACATATTTGCGTAATAAATGCTGCTTTCTTCTGGGGGGAATTAATTTGTTAAGTTTTCTAATCGACATAATACCTGTTTTTAACAATGTATATCACTTTGTTTATGTAATATTTATGTCAACTTCTTGTTGCCCAGCACGCATAGCGATTAGAGAAGCCTACTGTGGTACCGAAGATCCCGGGTTCAAATCTCGGAGAATACATTGTGCTTGTAAATGTGTAGTGTTCGTGCGGCATGAGGGCACTCTAAATATGCGGCGAGCCGAAAGTTCTCTCGTGTGGTTTGGTGGAAGGGTAGAGGGGTGGGAGACCCCCGGACCAACCCCTCCAGGGATTCTCTTCCTCAAACTTGGTGTGGAAAATAGAAGTCCAACCTCTCTTTGGAATAGGCACTGGTAAGCCTTCTTTCTTGAAATACGCATAAGACAACAACAGCAATATCAAGTTTTTATGTGGGTGAGAAAAGTGAAACTTCAGCTGTGGCTTCTCCTGTATTAGAACCACTAATCTTTCAACTGCTGATTGTATAGGTTAATCGCTTACACCACTACACTATTCACAGAAGTCTGTAATTATTCCTTACAATCTCCCCCCATTTAAAAGGCTTCGAGAGAGGCACAAAATCTAGCCAACCAAATCCAGACAATACAGATTTATTATTTCGGATACCACAACAGAAATGATTAGGTTTTTTTTCGTACCACGAAATGTTAGAAGCAAACTGTGGCCTCTCCAGAATTCGAATGCAAATCTACCAATTATCAAGTAATTCTGCTAAACACTTGCGCAACAAAAGAATCACACACAGGAGAATTTGATGATTTGTCACAAGTTAGATTAAATTATTGCATTCTTTCTGATCATGCCTGTTCTGCTTCATTGAAAAACAGGATGTAGGAATTACTTGCAATTTACAACTTAGCCGACACAAAGTAGCATTTCCTAATTTTTCTGAAAAACAAGCATTTTCTATGCGGATATTACCTGTACAATGTATTCAAAAACTAACAGTGAAATTTGATGCTTTTGTTAGTTGTTTCGAGGATATGTAAGAATCTGATTGCATTATATATCACCATAATGAAATACCACATTATTTATCAATGGTTCAACATGATATGCTAAACGATAGTATCCCAGGATGATGACAGTAATAGTCTTTTTTTATTCCCTGTATTTCTTCATCCGTAATCAAGAGAAAATATAGTTAAAAATTCCCTAGTAAAAGATTCACATAGCCCGAGCAGTATTTCTCTGGATTTCTTCTCATGGTATCAAGAGAAATTAGATTTATTGGAAACAGTTTCACAAAACCTAAACTCACTTCCATTGAATTTCTTTTCAAATTACGAGAATGTGCATTTACTAATAAAAGATTCACAAAGCCCGAATTCTATTCCATTGGACTGCTTCCTTTGCTGTCATGAAAATTAGATTTACTAGAAAAGAGTTCACAAAACCAAAATTCTATTCCACTGGATCCCTTCTTTTGGTATCACTAGAAAATGAATTTACAAATAAAAGATTCACAAAGCCAGAATTCTATTCCATTGGATTCCCTATTTTGGTATCACGAAAAAATAAATTTACTAGGAAAAGCTTCACAAAACCGAAATTCAGTTCCCTTGGATCCTTTCTTTTGCATCACGAGATAATGGGTTCACTAAAAAAAGATAAATAAAGTCCTAATTTAATACTATTAAACTTCTTCTTTTGGTATCGCGAAAAAATGCATTTACTACAAAAAGATTCCCAAATCCCTAATTCTATTCCACTGGACTTCTTCTTTTGGTATCACAAGAAAATACAATAACTAGAAAAAGATTCACAGAATTCACAGAATTAGACCTTTAATACTGCTCTAAAGCCAAGCAGCCGTCGCTATTTAGAGCTAGTGCATTGGACTGAAATTACGTTATAAGATATTTTCTCCCTCCTTTCTGCATCTCTTCGTGGTGTTACAGTAACACATTTGGCGCGTATTCGAGGGATCCAGTTCTAGTCCCGGCGAGGGCATTGTTCATTTTTCACATCACAAAAATCCTCAGGTTTTAGGCTTTAAATTGAAACCCCGATGTAAAAATAATATTAATAATTATTACATCTATTACCATCATAAAGAATAAAATAATTTTACTAGCACTTTAGTTTTTAATAACTTCGAGAAGAAGTGAAAATAAATGTTTTAGTTTTGATTAGTACCATCTTGTAATTAGTTTAGCATAAGATTGAAGGTAAAGATGGGACGATATCGCATCCCACAGTATAACAAGATTAGACTAGTGTTTAGAGTAAGCCAAATTGATTTTAAGCTTGCAAGCTGGCAAATATTTCTTATTTCTTTCAACAAATTTCCTTTTTGAAACAATAAATAAGATGCAGTGGTCTCAGTGGTCTTAAAGTGGCCGACAGTGTGTGACTTGCTGCTTTGAGACCACTATACCTTATTTTAATTTTACACTACTCATCTATTAATTACCGTAGTTAGAAGCAGTTTTACACTGGCTTAATAAGAACTTAAAAAGCGTTTAAGACTTTAATGAGTTAGAGACCAAATTTTAATTATTTTTATCACTATTAAAAACAGAGTGAGTAGTGTCCAAGAAAATCTATAAAATGAGCTCATTAATTTTACACTGTTATATACATCTTATTCAAAGTTCTGCAGATATAAATTTCATCACCTTTTTTTCGTCTTCATCAAAAGATAAATTCTGTAAGTTACGAGAATTTTGAAATAAGAATAATTACTTTGTCTGAGAGAGCATGTGCGTGAGACATGTAAACAATTCTTTCCCGTAGTTGATAATTAATAAGTATGGAGCCCATATGATGGATGAACATCTACAATTCATGATGAAGATATTTTCTAGTAATTTCTGGATACCGTTACACCATGAAGGCATGCAGAAAGGAGGGAAAATATACCTTATATACTCCCCCTTTTAAAGGGCGATTGTGGATTAGGGGAACCAATCGCCAACTCCTAGTGGTGTAGAATCATCATCCACCACCTTTCACTCTGGGCGAAACTGTAGAGTCATTAGGATTTTTTGAAATAGGAAACACGAAAAATAAGCAATGCCCCAGCTGGGACTCGAGTACGCGCCGAGTGTACTACCTTTACACCACGAAGACATGTCGAAAGGAGGTAGAGTATACCTTATAAAGTTACAAAATTTATCGAAACCGAAATACCAAAAGGTCTTATAACTGAAATTTGCTGTAAGAAGTAAAAACGTTTGTAATTATTTACATGCAAATATATGTTGTTTTTTCTATATGCGTCAAACAAAAATCTTATAAATTATAGAATTTAGTGTTCTTTGGTTGCATAGCTGAGTACAAAGAGCGAATTATTGCTGTGTCTGAAAAGAACTGAAGACTTAGGTTTAAAAACAAATCTTTTTATTAAATCAGAACTTCAATATAATCACACCACGTGTGCTTACAAATCAGCCACCACTTGTGGCGATGAAATTTAAAGTAACAGTCAACTTCAAGATTTAAAACTGTGTCTGCTAGCCATTTGATTTAGAACGAAGCTGGTTAAACTTTTCTCTGGCGTAACAATATAAATGTCGGCAACTATACAGAATAGCCAAAACATTATCACCGCAACATTATTTCCGCTACCGTTTGGCCTTTAAAACAGCTGCAACTTGCCTCGGCATGAATGCCCTAGGTTCTTGCTAAATGCCTTGAGACAGGTTGTAGCAAATGTCTAAGCAGCGGTTATGCGATTTCGAGATATTCCGACATGGTGGTATTTAAGCTCTGAGCTGCTGCTCAATGACATCCAAATGTGCTCTATCGGGTTAAGATCTGACGAGTTAGATGGCCTGGACATTAACAGTGGAATTCATCCATACTCTTCTAACCTCGCCAACACAATTCCAGTCCTGTGACATGGATTTTGCCATTGAAGTGATGAATGAGAAATCGTGATTAATCCTACTAGTCAACTGTCTTCCACTTATCCATGGTCTAGTCTCGATGTTCCTGAGCCCACTGGTAGGCGTAGTTGACACTTGGTCAACCGTGGGACGTCACATTAGTGGGACGTCTTCTGCGCAGCCCCATATTCAATAGTGTCCGCTGAACTGTGTGTTCAGAAACACGTGCATTTGGGCCTGCATTGTATTCGGCTGTCAGTTGAGCCACCGTCTGGCGCCAAATTCGTTATATTAAGGGCGACAGTCTCCGACGTCCTTCATCTTTGACGACGCACGGACGTGAAACTTCTTGACGTCTACTGATGGTTTTACTGTTATTTATCAACTTTGCATAAATTAACAACGGCAGATAGTGAACAACCTACCAGTCGTGCAGTTTCGATACTCTCTCCGAGTCTGCAGGCCATTACAATCTGCCCTCTATCCCATCATTTGCAAAGTTAAGTGTAAGAATGGCCCTGTACCTCCTCCAGCAGCAGTTAAGTACCATTCCCACATAATCGCTTGCTCTCCACGTCATCCAGACGACGTCATTGAAAGATGTGGAGACGGTCGTAATGTTTGGCTCGTAACCGTATAATGCAAAGCCGAAGAACACAGTCCTATCTAAGCTAGCAGAAACCTAATAACATGGTCTGGAGAACCAGAAATACGCTCTGTCTTACAGTTCGAAAACCTCACCTTAAATACTCTTAATTTGATTCGCATTCTGCTAGGTAAACGGAAAGGAATGGTGGCAGTAAAGCTTTGAATCATAATAACTGGTTAGATTAAAATAATGAAACTTTACAAAATAAAAGAATGAGAATTTGTTATCATTTCTTATTCTTACCTTTTGTCATTCTTACAAAGTTATTGTAATTTACTTATTTTCAGTGTAAGTTATTCATTTGAGTATTCAACACATTAGAATTATTTGAAATAGGTGTCAGTCCAAACATTTCATATTTAGCTGTCAATACATTTAAATTAAAACGTTTAATCAATAGAAACTTCCTGCAGATACCAGTTTAATATATCTCATAATACTTTCTCCTGTTTTTGTGAGCAAAGTGAATAAATATATAGAGCAGAGGTTCTTAACCTTTTTTTTTACCCCGTGCATCCTTTTTACGACCGCTAAACAACCGTTCTCCCCTCTCCTTTCCAAAACTCGCAAAATACAAAGGGTGATCACACATTTTTGTAACGATTTTGTTTTCCTCCTTGGACTTAAATATTAATTTTAAAATAAACACGTGACTGTGGTCAAACTGGAGCAAGGCTTACTTATCGTCTGCAGCATTAAAATATTCTTTTCCTTAAAATGTCGCTCAAAAATAAACAATGGATCGAAGGCTGTATTTTTGCCCTGTACGAAGAGAAATACTCTTATTCAATTATTAAAAGATATGTGGAAAGCATGGTTTTAATATTTCTACACGTAACATAAGTGACATAATTAATATGGAAAGAAACATCAACGTTTTTATCTGACTGGGAAAAAAGCAAAACATACATGCTCAACAAAGGTACGTACACGTCTTATTAAATCTAAAGTCGCATCTCATGTTTTAAAGGAAAATCCAGTCCCCTAAAGAGCTATAGCAAAATCTTTAAATAGCTCTGCAGGAACTCTGAACAAAATTATAAAATCTTATTTAAAGCTTGCAAGGTTTATCCTAATTTTATTAACAGTTATTTTAAATTTATTCACCTGTTCTATCTTTCTAGTTTCAGCTTACAATTTCCTACCAGAATGTAATTTCAGAAACGCAGTGAATGCAAATGAACAAAAGCATGAAACAAAGAAAATTAAATAAAGCTTTTACAAACTAACCTTTTATTTTAAATTCATAAAAATTTAAAATTATTACTGAATTAAAAGGAGAAAAATAATTTATCATATAAAACAAGAAGTAAATAATTTCTTAGTTTGATTAAGAGATTAAAAAATTCATTTACACATTTATATCACAAATAATAAAAGCCTGGACACCTAAGTTAGAACTCGAATAATCGAACTTATGGTCCCTTATTTTCATAAATTTGTCAAGAGAGTCCCACGCTTTTATTTTTCTTGATATAAAATTGTAGATGAATTTTGTAAAGAAATTATTTACTTCTTGTTTCCATTAAACATTATGATAAATTATTTTTCTCCTTTTAATGAGTTAATTATTTTAATAGCTTTAAATAAAAGCCTATTTTATAGTTTTTTTTTTAATTCAGTCAATGCAATTTAATGGGAGGTTGGAAAAAAGTGCATCTGCAAAGATTAGTTTTCACCTCTCAAAAGTAAACTAAAAATCAGATCAGATGCTGTAAATGTCTTATGCGTTACTTGAATTCCAAGCTTTCAGATGAAAAATGTTTAAACTTCAACTTCCGTCTAATTCCTTCCAAAATAACTAAACAGCAGTTTCTCTTAACCATAGTATTACGAATTTTGTATATATATATAAATAATTTTAGTGAAATTATATGTGAAATTGTAGTGTTTCTTCTGTAATGTAACAAAAAATGCTTAAAAAAGAAGATGCTGTGCAGGAAAAATAAGAATACAGGGGCAAGTCTAACATTGAATAAAGGGCTGTCTAGCTGGTTTGGCGAGATATCGCCAAGGTGGCAATGGTTTTGGTGACTTATTTTTATCGTCAAATTTGGCGAGAAGTCGCCCAAAGTAGTCAAACTTGGCGACCATTTGGCAACATTTTTGTCCGTTCCCTATATAAATGTAATGGGTACTGTAATTGAATAACTATAATTGATCCTCTATGAAACTGTAATGTATCCGGCCCTCACATGCCTTTCAGTAATTTCGAGAAGAGGAAGGTAATAGAGATTTCTCGGCAGGCTGGGGAAAACTATATAACATCGGGGAAAGCACCAGTTTCTCCGTAACAGAATAGTAATTCTCAGTAACAGTTTTACAGCAGTTGTTTAGTTCAGCGTCAGTTCGGAGCGTTAAGATATCTACGTGTTAGCTTCGCTCTTTAGATGGGCTTTGCATCGCGTTGTGTTTAACGTTCTTAGTAGTTTGATGTGTAACTATTGATTGTACTCTGTGATACTGTGAAGAGTTGTACGATTAATTTTGTGGAAAGGTTTAGAACTTATGCAGTGTTTCTTTTCGTAAAATAAATTTTATCAAGCTATCATAGGTTCTGTGTGAATTCAATCTGTTACGAACCCACACGCGTGCAACAATAGTAATTCTACTGCATTGCAGAACATTTTATTATTCCTGTACTATATTACACAAACACAGTTTAAATGACAGAAATGTTTCTTTGATTAATAATCTTCAGTCGCATGGCGACGATGCATTTTTATTCACATTCCTCAAATATGATGTTATTGACAAAGAATGTATTTCATAGGTCAGCGTTCCTAACTCACAACAAGCATCTAAGCTGACAGTAGTCATTACTTTAATGCACAGAAATTCCCTGCTCTAGCATACTGGCAAGATTGATGTGCTCTATAAATAATTTTAATTTATATACAATTAGTTAGTAATGCTTCTACTGCTCAACCAAAAGCCTCTCAATGAAAATGTTACTGAATAATTTAAGTTATTATTGCTACTAATTTAAAATTTTTAATTTAGGTGCTGTTCTGGGGACTTCGGGAGTTAAAACGTGTCCACCTGATGACTGTCGATAGACCACGAGTCGACATCGAGTGCGCTGGCCATATACTCCAGTCTTCCATCATTCTTAACTACAAGAAGAACCCCAATTTCTCAACTCCTGTCAAGTATTTCGATGTGGTATGTTTAATAAATTCTTGGCCCGACAAATTTTCCATTAAAGCAGTTGACTAGCATTTATCGCTTCTCTAAACACGTCAAGAAGGCTTTGAGATGGAAGTTCAAAGCTGTAAACGTGGCATTGATTGATGTAACTATCGATTATACACTCTGTAATTAGTATTATCTGACACATTTATCAATTTTCTTCACGTAGATTAATATTAAATGCGACATATTCTGCCCATAATAAATGTATCCTGATTTTTTGATTAGTTACGGTTTTAGTTAGCTTGGTTTATAACATTGTTGTATCCATAACACTAGACTTTAATAGTTAAATTTATGAATGTATGTAAATTTTAAAAGATAGATGCGATCATTAAAAATTAAGACGCATAGTGGAATAGTTTAGGTGTTTCTTTCATCGTCATTTGTTACATGTTAAAAGCATAAATAATTGAAACTAATTAACAGTTGTATCAAATTTTTAAGTAGATTTATTCATAAAAGTTTCATCGTTTGCAAAATTTAATTATAATTTTTTCTAAAATATGATTTTCGTGAATGAATTTCATAATTTTAATCATTTTACACAATGCGTGTGAAAATCTTTTCTTTCGTGATTTCGAAAGAAAAGATTTTCACACGCATTTAAAATTTGACGTTTATCTAGTATTTATTGCATAATAATTATTACAATTAGATATAAATATTATTTCAATTAGTAATGATTATTATCTCATCTATCGTAAATAATTTGTCCTACTTTCTTTGTGTGTTATAGAGTTTATTTATTTCAAATACTTGGAACTGAATGTATGAGGTAATTAATTTCTTGAAACGCCCTGTATAATTTAAGGTTGTATCCCATATTCAAAGCATTTTGGAAGAACAATAGTTAAGTACTACTTTTTTTACTTTGTCACATGATGTTAAGCACCCAATCTACTATTTTTTTGCTTTGTCACATGATAATAAAAAGAGCCAATCTACTCTATTTTTGCTTTGTCACATGATGTAAAATAGCCAATCTACTATTTTGTTGCTTTATCATATGATAAAAAAAAACAGCCAATCTACAGTTTTTTTTGCTTTGTCACATGATATAAAGCAGCCAATCAGTTCGGAAAACTTTGGGGTTACCAAGTACAGAGAAAACTAGTTCTCCATTACAAACGATGACTGATAATGAGGGATTCGATGCTAGTAGTTGATTGATTGTTGTAAATCAATGGTCTTCAAACTTTGTCGACTCACGGAACCCTTAAAATTGTAAGATTTTGTCGGAGAACTTTACTCTCAGAAAAGTCCATCTTAAAATAATATTTAAAGCATATCAATATATGTACTAAAGATAAATTAAAGAGACGTACTGCATTTTTATTTAAAATTTTTAATATAAATTTGATATAATTTACTCATTCATAGCATTAATTCATTCTCCGGGTGTAACCTGCCGTCGCATAATGTTTAGTGACTAAGGGTGTTGCTTGCATACTGTCGTAGTCTAGCGCTATTGAAGTTATCTGCACTCGCATTTTATATTCTGCATTTTATGTTTTCTTATATTTTGTTTTTGTTACCGCATAGGTTGAGAACGATTTCTCACTTATATACATTGTTCCTAATGGCATGAAACTGCTTACAGCTGTGTGAGAAACTTCTGGATATTATGTATAAATCTGCAACCAAAGACTTAGGAGCTGTTCTTGCTTAAATTTAGATTTTAACTTTGAATGTGTTGATGTATCGATAAGTTTTTTTCTTTTCCTTCATTGGCAAGCCATCTCATTTATCGTAGTACTCCAATAATTTTTTTATCCAGTTGTACTTAGTACCCTTCTGAGCAATATTCTCATATAGTTTTTTCAACTGAAAAAAATTGTAATCATGCAATTTTAACACTGTGGTCTAAATGTAGTTCATTTTCCATTAGAAAACTGTTTAATTTTGCAAAGCATCGCACATCGTTTTCTTTGCCATATGTCATATGTCGAATTTTTATTTTGACTTAAGGACCCCAGTGTTTGATTCCTCGGCTTCCTCGGAACATAGTTTGAATACCACTGTTGTAAATGAACAACTTGGAGTATTACGAGAAAGGACGAAATAATCGCAGGTCTTTCTTTCAGTGGTAAAGCAGGCAGAAAAACTGTTTGAAACAATTCTTCATCCGGAAATAAATGGGTGGGAAAACAAATATCCAGGATTCCAGACGATTTTTTTTAGAGTAATCGTCTTCGAGAGAGGTTGTTTTTAATACCGATATTTCTTTATATTCTTAGAAATAATGGTCAATGGGCTCACCTTCGGGAGACGGTCACCACGATAAGTTCACTGTACGTTTTTTATTAATAATTGTAATTCTTGCCAACTAAATCTGAAATTCTTCAAGACCTTCTTTTTATTTTAAACTGCTCAGTTGTAATTACTTTAAATGTGATTAAACATTCCTCGTAGTTGTGCAAAGATTAAGCATTCTAACAAAGTGCTAAATCTGTACACAACTGGGATGGAAATTGAGTTAATGCTGTAACAAATATTTGGGATATTATTCGGAGAACAGCCTTGACGACAAAAAGGGAGAAACAGCTTATTGTTGTATGGCAGGCAATAGTTGTCATTCGATGACGTACTTCCTCTAGGCAGACAGCCGTAATACTTTTCTCTTGCTAAGGGATTATCTGTAGTATTACTTATTATCTGTAGTATTTATTATTAGTATTTATTTGTAGTATTTATTACTGTAGTATTTATTATTGTAGTATTTATTCTGTAGTATTTGATTATCTGTAGCATTTACTTCCGTTGGCATGATGAAATGTCGTCCATACCCTTGAAGAAGCCAAGTTGGCGCAACCAAGGCTATTCTCCGAACAATATCCAATATTTGTACTCTATTGTTAAAGCAGCCACGAAGATTAGTCGCCAAACATAATTGACCAATCTATAACGCGCAAATTTCGAGTATCGCAAAGACTTATACAATGGCCGCTTTAACAAAAAAGTACCGAGATTTTTCATGGTACTAAATTATTTGGATTTTTGTTTTCAAAAAGGAACTTCCTGATCAAGAAATGTACTGCCCTCCCTTAACCATCCGTGTCATGGACTGCAGAAGTTTCGGCAGATTCACTTTAGTCGGAACCCATGTCATCAATTCCTTGCAGAAATACGTATTCAGACCAGTCTCTAAAAAGGAAAAGGACAGTCTGTCTAGTAAGTTATATTCTAATTACAATACTTTGCATCATTCTCATTCAAATCCATCAGTAAAAGTCTAAACCCTATAGTATTATCGTGGAAATTAATATCTTACTGTCACAAGTAAAACTTCCAAACTTCTCAGCTCTATAGCACAAAGTTGTTACAATATGCGTTAATTAATTATTATCTTAATCGATTTATTAATTAATAATTTAATAGATTAATGGAACATTAAAACTAAGTATAGCTTATTACATAATATTTAGCAGCTGGGGTACTACTGATGCTTCTCAAAATCACTTTTAGATATAAAGGGTGTCCCAAAAAAACGCAACTTTTGAGTTCATAATAACATGCAAATTTATTGATGAAATTAAGTAATTTACATGTTACATATTTTCATGGTGTGTGCTTCTTATGATTATGTATCAAATATGTACAATAATATATAGTGTACAAATGCCCTCCACAAGTGTGCAGGAACATCCCGTTCTTTCGGTGAAATTTTTCGTTAGCTTTTGGGCATATTTGCACCCCTTCTTCCGAATACTGAATCTCAGCCTTGAGTTCTAGAAATAATCGTGGCTTCTTGGCATAAACATGAACTTTCAAACACACACACAGAAAGAAAACACATGCTGTCAGATCATGAGAGTTTTGTGGCCAATTCACTTTTCCGTTGCGAAATATCACCCGGCCTGGAAACCTATTTCGTAACAGTTCCATTTTTGAACTCGGTGTGGGACAGGTTGCACTGTCTTATTGAAACGTAATTCTTCGGCGTTGACACGACCCAGTTCAGACCACAAAAAACCTCTATGAACGTATTGCAGTAGCGTTGGCCGTTCACTGTTGATGCGTTTCGGGCGCAATCTTCGAAGAAGTGCGACCAAGTTACGCCCTCAGCCCAAGTGCTACACCACATATATTCACTCGTTTTGGAGAGACTCTTTCGTAATGACCTCTACATAATTTCTAGAGGGTTTCCTGAGCCCCAAATCCTGCAATTCTGTTTGTTTACAAAGATAAAAATCAATACACGAAAATCAACAGATGAAAACTGTGTAACGTTCAGTGGTGCCTATACTTGCTAGAACAGAAATGGTGGGCATTTTAAAAGTTGCGTTCTTTGTATGACACCCTGCATTTATACTCAATTTCGAAAACAATTTGACAACATATGCTATTTGCATTTTAAATGCTACAGAATTATATTATCATAATAAAACTGATTGATTATATTATGACAATATAAATGTTACCGTGATCAAAATTAATAAAGAATGATTCCATAAAACATAATATTTTAGTCTATTAGTCATTATTTGTTAGGGGCCCTTTAAAGTAATCCCCTTTGATTACAATCCAGTTATACCAACGTTTTTTTCCAACCGTCGAAATAAGTTTTAAAGTCATTTTTCGTGACAGCTATTTAAGGCTCGTAGCGAATTTTCTTTTATTGCACCATAGATGGACGAAACCGCTATTTTATGAGATCGGTCAGAACAGTTCACTCACTAGAATGAATCGGTCTTTCTTAAGACTCACCGCTCACTAATAATAACCTTGATGAAAAATATCCGGAACTAAGGGTGAATCAGTAACAGTTAGCAAGGATGGCGCGAAGAACGGGAAGAATCGAATCAGTGGCACAGGGACCGATTAGCAAAGCTGGAACGAAGAGTGAAAAGAATGCACTAGGCGTGGGACCCGAAAAATGGACTCAATCAAACACTAAGCCCTTGAAATGATTTCTTTCAACTGTAGTTTTGGATTCTTTCAATTGTAGTTTCTTTTGTACACAGAACCAACAATTGAATAAAAATTCTAGAATAAAAAGTTTTCAAAAAGTGGGTAAAGGATAAAAAATCTCAGTTTTAATATGGGAGGATAAGTATTTCTTTCTTCCCTAAAATGGGAATGAAACTTTCTTGGCACGCTTCCAACAAGAACTGACCGTGAGCTGTAAAATAGCTACAACTCCGTTTTCTAGAATCGGAGTAAATTCACACAGTAAAGTGAATTGATTTTTTGAAGCAGCTCCGGAGTGGATTATCCAACTCTAGCATCAACACAATCCATGTAGTCAGCTTGCCATAATTCTGATCAATTTTAGGAACTGCTTCACGGAAATGTTGCAAAATTTTCCAATGGTATTTTTTTTGTTAACAGTCTTGCCAGTTGGCAGAAATTCATAATGCATACCATATTCATGTACATCTAGGTTGCCACATCTCCGATTTCAACCGGAAGACTCCCGGGTTTTAATACAAATTCCTGGATATGGTTCACTTTTGGAGAGTCACTTTGATGCTGTATCTATGTATGTGATTTCTTGCTTCCTCAGATACGGGGATTGTTTTTGTTCACCTTGTTACACGCTTCTAATACCATATTTAAAACAATTCTTCTTGCCACTTACACGGCTTCCACTAATTAAGTGGCTTGATTGCAGAAGATGAGTCCTTCTACGGAATTATTTCCCGCCATTTTTAACTGCATCTCTTCACCAAAGTCACGCTTTTTCACTTTGTCAGCTGATGTCATATGCTTTCAATTCCAGAAGTGTTTTAAATGACGTTTTGGCTTTGTCAATTTTTTAAAAATAAAGAATTTTTGACAAATAACGAAATTGCTGTGTAGATTTATTAATTACTATTTTACAGTGCTTATTAATTTTATTAATTTACAGTGAATAGTAAAATTTTAATGTTCATGTTAGAGATGTAAGTTTTAAATTATACTGTCGCTAAATTATTTCTTTTGATTTGGGTAAAATTTCTTAAGTTAGCAGACAGCGATAGCCTGTTTTTGCGTTCTCACGGGAGGAGTATTTTGGGGTTAAGGGTCAGCGACCAGCTGAATTTTTTCGTCCCCTTTTCTTGCGGGGACGAACCTGTGTTTTGTCGTTCAAATGCGATCCGCTTAGCGGCGCCGATTCTTGATAGAATTATGAGGGTGCAAAAATTTGGGATCTGTCTGAAGAGTCGCATCGTTAACAGATTTACTGCTTTGTTTTTGAGTTCGAAAAATAAGGGGGCTTGTCATTGTGAAAGGATAGGACTGATTTTCTTAGAATTTTGTTGGGTATTTATTGGTCTGTTTCTAGTGGTTAGGAGGGTTACTGTTTTGTGTAGCATTGGTGAGTTTTAATTTTATGGATTTTTTTTTTAACCAATAGTAATTTTAGAGGCGGTGCACTTTTTGAGCGTCACGAGGTTTTAAATTTGGTCGCTCCCGTGGCGAGGGGACTTTTTCGTCAGATTTGAAGAGTCCTTTTTGAGGGGAAAGAGAAAGCCCGGCGGCCCCTTCTCGGGGTTGTCCGCGCGAGAATTGGCCCGAGAACGATGCGGGCTCCCATCGTATCGTCGTCGGCGAATCCTTTCTGAAGGGCTGCGGCTATGTCCTATTCTCACTGATGTTTTTAACTTCAGGAAAAATAATGTGTTTTAAATGCAGATTACTGTGACTTGCGCTTATCTTCAGCGAGAACATCATTCAGAAGTCGGTGAACTTTCACCTACAGATTACTGCGGCTTCCACTTTTCTTTGTTGAGATCATCATCGAAATGTTGGTGGACACTCATGTTAAGTTGGACCTCCTTGCATGCAGAAGGACTGCATCCATGAGGAAGATTTTCCCAACGGCTGAGTTCGCAAATTGGTACAGCATTGATGAAGAGAAATTTTTGAACTTCTTTTACGTGCGTTGCGTAGACACTTAGGGAGACGAAATCTGGATAGGAATTTTTCTCCACCCATTGATGAAGAGAAATTTTTGAACTTCTTTTACGTGCGTTGCGTAGACAATTAGGGAGACGAAGTCTGGACAGGAATTTTTCTCCACCGTGAGTTGATTATTTTTTTGATTTTGTATTTAATTCTATATGTGTCCTCAAACTTATTGCCGTTAACTGATTTAGGATTTTGTGGAATCGATTATTAGGAAAAACTTCATCTTTTACTTTACGAAAATTGATTTAAAATATTTGTATATGTAGTGTGAGTTTAAATGCTTGAGTAACCTTCTAAGATTAATAGAAAGTGTAAATTGTTTCATTAAGATTTTGGTAAGATTTGGAAATATTTAAAGAAATAAAAAATGTTTCAGACTACTTAAGTATGGTTCAGTGATAATTACGAAATTATTGTAAGATACGTAATTAATAATTTTGAATACAATATTGATTATGGTTTAGATTGTCGCATGAAGAATTGTGAGTAATTTTTAGTAAATGTTTGTAGGGGTAGTCTGGCCAGCTATTCTGAATGGATAATCTTTTGGAATATTAAATAAATGTTTTTATTTGTTTTACTATTGTATGTTTTTTTTGTTTTTTATCTTGTGGTCTACTGTAGGTCACCCATGTGATCCTTTCGGAAAACATGGTTAAACTTCCATTCGAACCTGGGTAGTTTATTGCGGGCGTAGGAGAATTTAATGAGGGTTAAAACTATACGATCAGATTTATTAATTTAACTGAACTGGTTTTTGACTTCTTAGTGTGTGAGATTTATTTCTCCCTGGTGTTTTGAACTGTTCTGTGTTTTACTTTTAAGTGTTTGTGGCTATCTCTAAGGTTGTATTGAAATTTATGTGTTTTCAGGAAGGAGAGCCGATTAGTTAGTTTTAGTGAGAGATAGCATGTTAATGAATGCATTTTACATGAATATTAATATTTTGAGTTTAACAAAACACGAGGGAGGATTTTTCATTTCATTGAACTTAAGAGTTGAGAGTTGATATGATAAAACTGAATTTACTGTGTTGAGGATTTATGAAAATTTAATATAGCTTAAAGAATTAATTAATTTGTTTTCAAACACCAGTCTCTATGTGTTGGTTTATGAACTCACATTATATTTTTATAAGTATATGAGAATCGTGTTTTTTTTAGTTTGACACGGCACCGAGAGAGGTTGAGTATGCAAGTTAAACTTTAAAAATATTAATAAAACCCGCAAATTTTTTCTTATTTAACAAAATCTAATTTTTAATGTTGTCTCCCGGTTCCTATGCTTATATCTGGGAAACTTTTATACTCGTTATGAGAAAATGAAATTGTAAGAACTTTGACTCCCGATTCACCGGGATATTTAATTTCAAAATTTATGGTTTTTGATGTCATTTTCAACTTGCTTTGAGAGATCGGTTAATGAAGTTAGAATAATTCCAGTTACGAATGAATTTAAATGAAGCGCAAGAAAAAAAATATACAATTTAATAGGCCGTAGAAGGAAGTCATGTGGTGCTCACATCAGATTTTTATTTAAGCGGTAACAACCGTCGTAACACCACGAACAATCATAGGAAATTGTCAGTATTTCCTTGATTTTTGACTGATTTTGGTGCCGGGCATTTCATTATTGATTTAGCTTTTGAACGCCATTCATTTCATTGATCTATTGTTTCTGTATTAAAAAGTGTAAATTCGTGTTTCATCGCAATAATAACGCTTTTAATGAAAGACTCGCTTTGAGAAAAACCTCTCCTAGGCTACTTTAACTCTGCTTTCTTGGAAAAAAAAACATTCATCGTTTTCAAACAAGCTCGAGAAGAAAGGCACCGCAAGCCCAAATAATGTTTTAAAATTGACCAAGAGGATACAAGTGAAAAAGGGACTTCTTCATTAATTGTTAAATGATGTCTAAACAGACAGTCAAATTTCTGGCTCTCATGACTTGAAATGGATGATGTACCTGAGCCTGGCTCATCTTCGACACATCCCTTCTGCTTCCTAGAAAGTATTCAAAAACTTTTTGCATCATTCAAACGTTTTTCTCTCTTAGATGGCAAACGTTTGCGGCAAGGTCTGTTGGACTTGGTGTAGGCTTTCCTGCTCCAAGGGGATTTGAAACAACAACAACAACAACAAACGTTTTTGTAGCAGATATTTCATTGCGAACACAAAATTCAAGATACATAGTCTAAAGCAGAGGTTCTCAACCTTTTGTATAATGCGTATCATTTATATATAT